>VZTJ01002245.1:1451747-1500525 GCA_013397795.1 Orthonyx spaldingii | reverse complement strand
CCACCCCCCCCGTTATGTAACGAGCGCGGCGGTGGCGGCTGGAGCGCTCCGGTCTGTCCTGGGCACTGTCCTGTCACCTGTCCTGTCCGGGCCGTCCCGTCCGGACACCCCTCTGACGAGCCGGCGGAGTTCGCTCGGAGCAGCGCCCGTGCTGCCACCTCTCGCCCCCTCCCCCGGGCCCGGACTGTCCACCCCGGCCTCATCGCTGCAGCTGGCCGGGGCACGGGGGCCCACGCTGGTCTCCTCCTTCGGTTCCCGCTGAACTCTCCTCGCGTGGTTCAGTACCTGAAGACCCAGCCACGGGGCACAGACGGCCAATGACGTAGCATTCGTTTGCTGCAGTTTCTGAAAATTGTTTTCCCAAAGCCATCAGGCACAGAGAGAATTCCATACGCGGACGGCTAGTGGACGTGCAGTGGCGCTTTCTCCCGCAGGGACCTCGGGGCAGACGCACATCTGATTTTAGGAAGCCTGGACAGGCCAGGTTTCCATGCTGCCCAGCTAGGGGTTGCAATGGTTTATTTCTTGTTAAGCTCTCTGCTTACGTGTGCATCACTGTTCTGTTCCATGCCATCACCCTTTCTTTCAGGACACAAAAGTAACACTGATGCTTTCATTAGGTGTCATCGAGAACAAAAAAGTAGAGTTTTAAACTGAGTTGTTTTTTTCCTGCAGCCTTTCAAGGATCTATGGAGACTATCTTGTATGAGGGAATGGGGAGCCATGTCCTCCACACTGACTGCACCAATTTAAAAGCGAAACAATAAATTCGTTGAAGTGCATGTTACAGTGATCATAACTGTAATAGACACTGCCTACAGCATTATAATTTTACAACCCCTGGCCTTAACCACCAGTAGCCACAAAAAAGCAAATGCTGTAGGTTTGTTTGGCAGAGGGAAGCTCAGAAGTAAATGTTTCCTTTCCAGAATGTTATTGTGAAGCTTGCTAATGTTAACATTTATATAAGACAAGCAACACGAGATGATGATTTGGCAGCAAAATGAACAGCAAAGAAATGTAAAACAAATAAATCCAGCATGCAGGCTGTGTGACTGAATGGAGAATGAAACAGAGAAATAAAGGAAGTGTAGAGGATATCTTCAAGAAACACCAGATTCTGGAACCAAATCCTGACCTGTTTAGAAAGTGCACAAGGTTCTGACTTGCAGGTCATTGTTCGTAGATGTTTCAGTACTCTTTTGTCTTCCAACACATCCCAGTATTTCAGCAACTCAAAATACGGCCACAGACACATCAGTCCTCTGAAAAGCTGATGTTAAATTTATTAGGGTTAAGAAACCACCAGTAAGGTAACAAATGACGATTTCAGAGTTTCAGGAAATAATAAAAACCAAGAGGCTCTCTCATTAAAAATATTGTTTCCCTTTGTTAAACTGATTCAAAGGCACACCCAGGAAGTCACTTTCTAATGGTAGGGCCTGCAAACTCTTGCAGAATCAATTGCAGGTAATGTAATGACTACCAAGAAAACTGTTCCAATTAGAGTTTTTATTCTGTGTTTGTGTGACAAAGTGTTGGTATACGTAGCCACTCTGGAGTCTGAAAATGGACAATTCCTTGCTCCTTAGTTGGGTGTTTCTTACATTGTCACATGGTCAGTCTTATCTGGAAGCTGCAGTTACCAGCTGGAACGATGACTTTATCCAAATTAGCCATAAAAATGCACACGTGTTGTGTATCAGGAAGTGTCCCCAAACCCCTTGAACACCTTGGTAAGGCACAGGGGAGTAGGGCGGGTATCCCCCGGAGAGACAGGGTGAGGCTGCCTGACGTGCACTCCGTGGGGAGGAGACCTGGCTGGGCTCGGGGCGAGTCCAGCGCTACCAGCTTAGGTGACGAAGTTTTCACTTGACACAGAAGAAAGCAGCCCATCAGTGAGAGTGCAAAGAATGAGGAAACAGGCTGGTCTCAGCACCCTGTGGGCACCTGCCCTTCACTGGCCTTGATTATGGAAAAAAAACTTTTTTTTTAAAGAAGTTGTGATCTTAAGCATGCAAAGTAATGCTCTGTATTTAATAAGCACTTTGCCTACTGCCACAAGCAATATCATTTTGCCAGTGTGATTTATTTCAGAACAAGGTGTGTTGGTGATTCAGTCTGCTGCAGGCACTCCTTAAGCAGGTGGGGAATACCAACTTCATTAGTTGCAAAAAAAGCAGTATAAACCAGCTCCACCTCCCTCAGTCTGACCTGCTGTCAGCTTTTCTCTTTCCAAGCTTTCTTTCAAACTACACTAGACTATACTTGAACGTAACACAGCAAAAGTTGAGGAAAGCTGAGGACCACACACCGCAACAATTACAAAACCCCTTTTAATAAGTATTCTTCCCAGAAATACGAGAGCTTTTCTATGACAGTCTTATTAAATGCAGTTCAGAAACAAAAAATCCAATACCTACCTTCAGTGTAAATAAACAAGTGAAGCAAGTTTAAAGGCCAGTCCCCAAAAAACTTTGGAAGCAAGCTCATTATTCACAGTAACACAATGACACCTGAAGGCACCTAAGGCCGTAGCACTTTCCATTCTTGTCTCCCAACCAGCAAGACACACCAATGTGAAATATAGTCAGCAGACTGCTTTCTAATAGGCAACATAGGGTTCATATGCTTGGCCTCTGGCTGAGCTCTGGCTGCCGAAAGCAGGCAAGGCAGCAATGACATGGGGCTGGGGAGGGCTGAAGAACCAGCTCTAGAGCAGCACGTAGCTCTGGAAATCACAGGCTGGAGAAAGAAGGCAGGAGACAGTGATGAAGAACTGGTGGAAGGGCAGTGAAAAGTTAAGAAGACAGGAACAATGAAGCTTGTTTTAGGAAAGGAGAGTGATCAGTGCCACACACCAGGACTCCCTGCTCACTCACTGATGTACAGACACTGTCACACTCCCCATGCCCCATGCTCTGTCTTGTACCCAGCCTGCCATCCCCTCAGCAGCTGAGCAAGCCTGTCAGTCCTTCAAGCCATGCCCAAATATAATCTTTCCACACTCAACTCCACCAAAATACACTGCCCCATCAAGCACAACCTCTGAAAAACACAACTTACAGCTTGTCCACCAAGGAAGTCCCGGTGGCTGCCTCCATCTCCATGCCTGGATTCTGGCAAAAACATTAGAAACACAGCCATGTGGGCTGGGGCTGGCAAGGGTGAGTGGCTCTGGCACTCACAGGTACAGGACTATAAGTCAAGAGCATCAGATCTTCGGACTAAAGTCAGAGTTAGAGACTGGGATACCAAGGACTAAAGAGCACCACCTCTTTCCTTGCTCTTGAGGGCAAGCCTGAGTGCTGGTACTCAGTAAAGTAGAACGCTTTTGCTTGTGGTTCAAGGAATGCTGGCTGATAGTTTATCCTTAAGGCTGGAATCGGGCTGTGGGGTAAAAAGGGCTTAAAGTATAGGATTATTCCTGAATAATGTGAGAATTGTGGAGAAATTATAAGGTCTGCTACCCATTTCTTATCATGAAATAAAGCTGCAAAGCACTTGAGCCAACCACATCAAGTGGCTTCCAATGAGGTCTGTAGGGATGACGGATGTGCTCAGCCTTAAGTTGGGGTGAAATTTTGCCATGCGTGGACAGTGGAAGGTAGAGAAAATGCCAGGAATAGGAAGTAGATCTTAGGACTGAGAAACTATAATGATAGGAAGATGATAATTTCCCTAGTATTGTAATACATGCTTGTGCCTGTATGGGTCAGGTACAGCTCACTGTTGTAAGGGCCAGTACAGAGTCAGGATTGTAGTGGAGTTGCGTCGTGGTGCTCAGTACAGGTCACATTAGCCAACACCATTGCTAGGCCTTGTGTAGAATTCTTCCGTGGCTTAATTTAGCAATCAAATAAGCAGAGTGCATGGGATTCGTTTCACTCTGCACACTACAGAATGAATCTACAGGCACATCATCTTCACAGACAACCTTTGCTGTGCAACATCCTTCATCCATTAGTCTGTTCTTCTCTAGCCATTCACAGATCTTCAGCAAGGTCCACGGGACTGAGGGCTGCTATCAGCAGGGAAAAAGGTGTTTATTGCTAGCTCTAGGATGCTGTGTTATGATTACAGGTGAGGGTCTTAGCAAGAAACATATTCTTACCAAAGACAACCACCAGCACATTGCACACGAGTAGAGAAGATGGTATGGGAGAAGAGGGCACTCATTGTTGCACAATTAAAGTATCCAAAGCCCATGCCTGGCTTTGTGTATCTCCTAGAGCACCTGCCATATGCTGTACATGGCATAGAGGGAAGATAAAGAAGGGAGAGCAGGGCAAGGGGGTAGCCAGAAGGGAGAAAGAGGAGTTTTCTGGGACTCATGGCTGAACCACATACATGTACTCATAAATTTGCCTACTTGTCTCTTGAGAGCACGGGAGAACTCATAGCCATGAGTCACAGGATGGTGGCTGTCACCCAGCAGGACACGGACAGCTAAACAAACACCAGAGATGACATCCAGCAGACAAAGAGGTGAACCAGCAGCAACTGAGGCTAGGGAGAATCAGAAAGAAAAATCAGACATTGGTGACCAAGAAAAAAATCAGATAAACTGTTGGGAAAACATGGGGGTAGAGGGACTTTCCCTTCGTTTGGTCATTTCTTCAGTGTATTTATGTACATTTTGGCAAAACACTCATTTTTAAAATCACTTATTTTCACATCAATAGGCTTAAGGCTGCCGAAAAGCAAAGCTCTAGACTGAAAAAGTGTTCCTGTTCTCCATAGGAAACTGTCTGAGATATACCCAGAATTGGCAGTATGATCTTTGCATCTGCAGAGAAAATACTGAGTCATGTTGTCAGCCCACACACATTGAACAAAAATAAAAGCAGACCAACGATTCAAAATTCTCCCACTCATCATTTAAAGAAAACAGAAGTCATTCAGTCATGCCTCATGCTTCAGAGACCTTTAGAAAACACCCAGTGCAGGGAACATTCGCCCACGTCGTGCCCACGCACCGTTTCAAACCGGTGATGTCATTTGCAACTTGTTCACTCACAGGTCCAGGCACTGTTTGCTTCAGCATCCTCAGGGGAAGTCACCGAGACTTAAAGGTTTCTGCTGAAAATGTGACATGATAGCTGGAGCCTCAGCCCTTCTGTGAGCAACACTGAAGTGATGTAACACAGCGTGCCTGGCTTGAATCCCTGGAGGAGGCAGGAAAGTGCCATGCGCTTCATAGCAACACAAACTTAAGCTGTTGTTTGAATGAGAGACTACTGTGCTCTTCCTTCAGGGGTTAATCTTGTGCTGAAGCTTTGGCTCTCCTGTGCTGAGCTCCCCAATCACTCATTCAAAAAGGAGGTATTTGCACAAACATCAAGATCAGGGGAATTACGTAGGAAATCCTCCTCCTTTTAACCCTTCCCACATAGTCCCCGGCAAGGAAGAGCTGGTTTCTGCATTTCACCCAGATGCTGGCAACATCTCTTCCTCCTTCAGTTCTGAAAGCTGCTCTAACAGCTGAACCTGGATGAGTGGCAGCCAGCCCAGCTCATGACGAAGGGGGAGACGTCACCACATAGAGCACGCACAGATGGAGTTACACAATCTCTGTGGTGTTGAAAGCAGCGCTGGAAACTTGTCAGGAGCCCAAAGGCCAGAGCTAATTTGTATTTCCTATTGCACAGCGTGATTTTAATCAGAGCAAAAAGCACCCAGTTGTGTTTTATGTACAGAGTGTTATAAGCAGAGACAAGTTAACAGAGCAACTAGGGGCAGGACAAGCTCTGAGGACAGCACAGAGGAACATTAGGTGGGGAATATACCAACATTTATCAGCATTTCCTGTATTCTTCAGGATGGCCATAGGCTATGAAGCAAGAGAGTAAGAGGCAACTTTCATCAAAATTCTGATTGCCTAATTCTCTTTGTAAGCAGAAAAGAAAAAGAAAAAGAAAAAGAAAAAGAAAAAGAAAAAGAAAAAGAAAAAGAAAAAGAAAAAGAAAAAGAAAAAGAAAAAGAAAAAGAAAAAGAAGAAAAGAGAAGACACCTGCAAAAACTTTGAAAACAAGCTTATTTCAAAAAGCTCTTTCCAAAAGTTTTAGGTGTGTCACCAAGTAAAATATGGCATTCAGGAAACCCATCTCACTTGCAGCCAGTATTTGACAGTAGTCAAGTCTACGTGCTCTCTAACACAAAATGCTTTGGCTTCAGCTGCAGAGAAGTATGTGTAAGTTGTTCCTCTATACAATTAAATTTCTGCCTTGTTGAGAGCAGACAGCACAAAGGACTGGCAAAGCCCCCAAGCACCGCTGTTCCCAAACAGGCTGATTTCCAGCACCCCTTTTCCATGCTATGATGGCTGGAGAGAAAGAGTCAGGAGCCATTTGGTCACCTTGCCCCAGCTGGGCTCACAGCCAAGCTCTCCCCCCCCCAGCACACAGCATGGGATGCACCTTTGTGTGCTGCCAGCATGTGCCAGAGAAGGAATGGGGCACCAGGTTAATAGGACAGTAAATATACCTTGACGTTTCTTGATTGGTTTGCTTTGTACTCCCAGTAGATTTACTGGAGACTCAGAGGTGGGGTTTGCTGCTCAGAGAGTGCTATCATTGGAGAAAATCCTTCATTTCAGCCTTCCTCTCTTTACCCACTGGGAATAAATGCTCCTTTCCCCCTCAGTTCAGCTTTATTCCTTGGCAACTGAGAAAAAGAAAGAAAGGGGGGAAAAAAGGAAATCAGTCCTTGGACCATTATTTTGCTCTGGAGAGTGAATGTCTAGTTCAGAGTGGGATAAGCTGCATGTTAGGAATGTAAAAGGAAACCTGTCTGTAGCTTCCTGTATTTAGTCTGATAAACCCTATCCCTGGAGCATTTTCCCCACCAGCTAGGCCCTCCCTATTGTAGCGCCTGAAATCAGCATCCTCTCTGCTCTCATTCCTCCTCCACATGCTCCTTTGCCTCCTCCCCCATACACATTTGTCCCCCCAGCTCAAACAGCTCCCCAAGGAGCTCAGGCACCACCTATGTTCGGGGATGGGGAAAAGGGAAGAGCGAGTCAGCTGAATATGCAAACAATCCTATTTGCACCCCAGCATGTACAATTCAGGTCTTTGTCAGCATGATGGAGTGCACTCTGTCCAGTTTGTTTTTCTTCTCTGGGATTATCATCCACACCCTTCCCATATGAGCATTATCAAATGCTGTACCTGAATCTGCCTTTTCAAGACAGGCTGTCTGCTGCCGGGTTAATACCTGCCCACCAGCTGCCTATTTGCTTTGTTCAAAAATTATAGCCAATCATAAAATGTAATATGACATATACAGCAGCCATTAAAAAGAAAAAAAAAAAAAGCCACCAAAAGCATTTTCCTCGTGTCACTAAGACACTGGGTGGAAGTGTTTTTAGTTGCACAAGCCCTGCTTGGATGCAGCCCTGCCTGGACACAGCCCACAGCGACTGGAGCGCGATGCCCTTGCCCTCCGAGGCGCTGTGTTTGGGGAGCTGCCCACCTGCCTTCTCCCCAGCGCAGCTCCTGCCGCGGGGACACGCGTGGGGTGCGGGTACCAGACAGCCCCACGGACACCCTGGGCGGGAGGGACAGCGGGGCAAAGGCGCAGAGCTTTAGGGGCTGTGGCAGCCGCCGGAGCAGCACCGGCAGGGCCCCAGGCCCGGCAGACAATAGCTGTCTCCCTGCTCGCTCTCCCTGCCGGCCGCATCCGTCGAAGGAGGCTCATGAATCAAGCCAAACGCCCTGCGACAGGCTGGGGAAAGCCATTAATATGCGCCCGCCGCCAGCCGCTGCCTTCCGCGCCGCTCACCTGCCTGTCTCACCCCTGGCAGGCAGCAGCGAACAAAGGAGCGGCGGAGCACGGACGGCAGCGCCGGCCCCCGCCACCGAGCGAGGCAGCGCCTGAGACAAAGCCCGTTCGCCCGCCGCCCTGGGTGCGAGGAATGCTCCCGCGCGCCCTATTGTCTGGGGCCCTTTGTGCTCCTCCAGCCCCCGGTCCCCAAGCGCACGGGCAGAAAGAGTGGGAGCAGGACAGACACGGCTTTGTTGAAGGGAGCCCTCGAGTGCGGGGAGCCTCCAGCCCTGGCCCTGCCGTACGTGCCCGTCTGGCACACGGGCCCCCTCCGCTCCTGCCGCAGAGGGCAGGTAGGGAGCAGCAGTGCAGACAGATGGACGGGGCACGGGTGTTTCTCCACGCACACGGGACACTTGGCAGCCCCTTCTCGAGCACCTTTTTCTCCCTCCAGAGACTGACCCTGCGGTGGAAGGTGGGGAATGGTCACCAGGTCCTGCAGGGGGGAGTGTGAGGGCTGCCCTAGCCCCCCATCGCTGATCAAGGGCTGGTGCCGCTGCCTAGAGGGGGCAGTGAGGGAGCAGATCTGGGAGCACGGACTTTGGGATGCGCTGAGCACCCATCACGCCACCTGTATCGCCCCCAGCCTTAGGAGCAGGGCAGACACCTCTGCCAAACCTCCACCGCTTTGTCAAGCAGCGGCTGTGGCACCCCCTGTGCGAGCCACGTCTGTGGCTGCAGCATTGCAACCCCCAAGTCCTGCAGGGCTGGTGGCAGCATCCAGATTGCCTTGTGTCAGGGCAGAGCTGTAATTGCCGAGCGCTCCCGAGGGGTCAGTCCCCAGATGCAGCACACTGTTCAGCTCTCCTCCCACTGGCACTGCACACTGGCGTTGGAATGACCAGGACAGAGAGAAGGGGAAAGCCAGGTCACTCCCGTGCAGGGATCAGGGTGTCCCCACAGTGCCCATGCCACTGCCCGAAGGATTACAGTGCTCCCTGGTCCCACGGCAGCTGTAGCATGTGGATCGGCTCCAGCGAGAGAGCCACGGCTCATCTGGGCTCAGCACTCTGCCTTGTACTGTCCCTGCCCTGGCCACCCTCAGCTGTCTCGCTCCTCTCCACTGGCACTGTTGCTCACACAGCCGATCTTAGCCATGCACAGAAATACCTGCAGTGATCTGGGTGTCATTCGAACAATATGGCCAATGGAACATAAGCAAAGAAACAAAGAAAAGTTCCAAACCTACGGGAAGAGCTTGTTCCTGAGGGATGGCACCTAGGACCACAAAGGAGCCCCAGCACACTCCTGCCCCACAGCTGGGACAGCAGTGCTGGGAGCTCTGGCACAGAGAACAGTGGAGTCCAGGAATAAGCACCAGAACACTTACTGTAGGGATGCTGCTGGTGGAGCCTGAGGGTGTCCACAAGGGACAGGGATGGTGAGGAGGCAACATGCAGCTAAGCCCATTTCTCAGTTTTGTTCTGGGAAAACAATTTCTGACATTTTCTGGTACTAAGGAGTACCATTAAAGAAGAAGGCTCTACCCAAAGTGCAATTTCTCTTCCTATTTTTTCATTATACCTGGTATATTTTAAATAAATTCTAAATAAATTCTTGCAAAAAAAAACTTCCACGGCCACCAAGAAGGAGGTCTCCAGACAAGCTTTGTTCAGGAATACATTTTTGCTAAAGAAAATGGTAAAATTCCTACTTGGAAAAAAGGTAGAAACCTTGAATCTGAACAGCATCACTTCCTTCTTTGAGTTTTCCTGCTTCACAGTGAAGCCTCAGCAGCTCTTGTAAAGTAAATTTCTGCTTTATAAGCAGAAATCATACTGAGTTCGATGGACAAGAGATTCTCAGCAACATCTAAGCTGCAGAAGCAAGGCAGTCATTCCCAAAGCCACCAAATAAGAGAAGATTTTGAGAGCAGATAAAGCAAAAAGCCAGATAGAAGCAAAAGGCCTTCATCTTCAAAAAGTCAGGGAAAGGAAAAAGAACTGAGAAAGAAAGGGGAAAGACCTGCTGGACAGCAGGCTGGTGGCAGCGCTCCTGGCCTCTCTCCATGCCTCTTCCATGACCTTTTCCTGTTTCCCCAGGTAAAAAGGGACACAGCAGCTCTGCTCCCCCAGGCTACCCCCAGGCTGGTGTTCCTGCAGAGTGGCATTTCACCAGCTGGAGAACTGGCTGCATCAGCCCAGAGCTGAACTAATACAAGAGCCATTTTGGCATCCAAGCTTGGAGGGGCTGCCTGAGTTAATGAAGCTGATGGGAATGGGATGAGGTGTAACAAGGTGCCTCTTACTGAAAAGCAGAGAACTTCCCCCAGGCTGCCTTTGGCTCCTGCAAAGCATTCAGGTCAGTTTGTAACTTATTAACACCAACACTCACACGATCAAAGTTCAGCACGTGTTTAGTTGCTCTTCTGGAACAGCAGACTTGAAAAGCATACTGCACAGGTTTCCTAGGAATAAAAGAGACATGCAGAGAAAGCATCCACTGCCCATCTGCTCAGAGACACCCACTGCACCACCGTGGGTCACGAGACAGGCTTCCTTCACCACCTTGTGCCTGAGGAGCCAGCTCTGCTCAACTACTGCACCCCCCTCCATCAAGGTCCCTCCTCTTCTTGTGACAAAAGAGTTTTGCACCCAAGTGATGCCCAAAAGCGTACCCAGGTTTAGGAGGAAATTCTCTGCCAAGAAGGCAGACTATGCTGCATGTTTTAAGTGTCTCTCCTGCAGCTGGAATTGTACCTTAATCTAATTACACCTCCAGTGCTCCAACTTAAAGTGTTCAATATGTGATGTCACTTGGAAAATTAATCCCTTTGCCACTGGACAAGGAGGGATAGGCAGCAGAGTCAGTGTGGCACCGCAGTGTCAGATGACAGCAACGGGGCTGTTTCCTCCAGCATCAGGAGTTGTGTGCAGGGGGACTGCTGTGGTTCCCACAGCCAGCCTCTTGTCAAGCCATTAAACCCACAAAGGCCAGCTCACCTCCAAAAGAAATGCAGAGTTCCCAGGGCTGGTTTTTTTATCTGCTGCTCTTGAGAGGCCTTTCCTTTGGAGGGAAAAGTCACCCTGGCAGACATGGAGTATGGTCACCCCCCTGGAGGCAACGAGGGGACACACAGAGGACCTGCAAGAAGGACACAGTGGAAAGGAAGGTGAGAGCTCATTGCTGATCAAACCTGGGAGAGAAGGGCTGATGGATGGAGCTGTGAGTGCAGTCTTTCAAAGGTATGACTGGGCAGGATGGTGCCAGAAACAAAATCAAATCAAGAGTTTCTGAGCAGGTGGCATGCTTTGAATCCTGCCTGGCCTGGGATCACCACTATTACCCTGGTGTACGTCTGTTGCAGTGATCAAGTTACCCAGTGAGAAGAGGTTACACAGCAACTAGAACTCCCTCCCCACCAGCAGAGCAGCCAAAGATCCTCTGCTACCCTCGGCTTCCCTGCAGGCTCACAAGAGCCAAACAGGTTTCATTTGCTGTGCAGCTCCTGCCCAAACCAGTGTGGGTAACAGCCTTGGGCCTGATAGCCAACAGACAAGGCTACACAGAACTGCAGGACACAGGTGTGCTTGCTTGCTTATCCAAACTTGCAGATGTCCAGAGAGCACATAGTTCTATTGTTTAAAGGGGGTTTATGTACGTACTTTATAATGAACAGTATGTGTGGATTATTCTTCGTAAATATCTGTGCTCTGTGAAGGTCAGAGTTAAGAGCACCCAAGTAAAGTTGCTGGAAGCATTCTTCATTTTTAAGAATTTTGTTGGAGCAATTAGTAATTTATCAACCACTTCTGGCACCGGTTGAGAGCACTCTGGTATTGCTTATTGTGACCCATAAAGGGCCACTGTTTCAGCCCTATTAGAAGCGAGATGTTCATTGCTGTTCAGATGGTACCAGTGCCTAGTGCCAAACCTGCACAGACACATCACTTGTCACCTCTAATCAAAAGCAGGGTCTGGGGGTAATGAAGTTCAGAGCTGGTTCCTTTCTGTGTGCTATTAAAAGGCATCACTAAACTTTCACCACACTTACAAATGTACTTTTTGTCTGGTGGGAGAAATCCTCTCTTCTCCCTCATGTTTGCAGAAGCAAATATGATTGGAGAAAGGAACAGAGTTCCACTTCTGCAGCCACTTACCAGAAGAAATGATGCATTTTGGCCATCAGGATCATCTGTTTTCCCTGCAAAGACGTACTAACAAGGTCCTCACTTCTCCATGACTAAGGAGGAGGGAAGAGAAACCTTGACCACAAAGAGGAACTCAGTGTCTGGGAAATAAGCAAAGAGGATGCTGTTAAACATTTCAGGAAACACTAGGGGAAAGATGGGGGCAGCCAGAACTTTTGAAAATTTTGATTTCCCCAAGAAAATGAACTGCCTATTCTAACTAGAGGAGAAATGGCTTGTCCTTCTGGAGAAGTTTCTCCTACAGTACTCAATACTGAAAAGGGCTGTACAGGAGGGAACACTCTTGACTGGATTAATTTAAAAGGTAAAAGTGACTTCTTTTTTTCCCCACAGAGAGTCAAACTAGACTCATACCTTTGATGAAGACTGTTTGGAACCTTTCTGCTTGCATGAGGAGCGCAGGAGCTCCTGCCACTGGAGCACAGGCACTGCTTAGCCCAGGACCACCCCAGAATTGCCTGAGCGGCATCTTTGTGGGGGAAATTAAATACTTCAGATTCTCTTTTCAACCAGGCTATTTATGCTTTGGATCTGTTTTTGTTAAAGCCTTCTTATTTTAATTAAGAAAGTACTTGTTGAAAAGCAGTACCCTGCCCCTTTGGTTACCATTAACATGTGTCTGCTGAGACCGCCAGCAAGCCTTTGAGATGCAGCAAGGCTGAGCTCAGTAGTTCTCAAGGAGTTATAAAAGCCCTTTAAATGTAGCCTGGGAGAATGATCATACTCTCAGCAAACCAAGGATACAAAACAACTCTGAGAAATTCAGCTCTTGGGTCAACAGCAGCCTCATGAAGCACAGGAACGGGAGTGCAAAACTCTGCCCTGGGGAGGAGTAACGACAGGCATCCACATGGGCTGGGAACAGTGAAAAAGGAGCTGGGAGTTACAGGCTTGCCAAGCAGTGTATGAGTTAGCAGTGTGCTCTCATTGCAAACCAAAACTGCACAGCAGGCAGTGTCAGGGGCAGCATGGCCAGCAGGCCTTGGGGAGGGCATCATTCAACACTGCTAAAGCTGCACCTGGAACAGGGCTGGAATAACAGGCTTCATGAATGCTATGAGTCCCAGAGAAGAGTTAGGGATTCATGGAATATCGGTTCATTTTTATCATTAGAGGAAAAAAAGTTAAGGAAAAACCCATAAGTTACTATTTCTTCTCAGTTCCCATGTCTTTATAAGTGGCCCTACGTCACCATGTTTAGGATGTGTATCTGAGAAAGAAATGTTTCCTTTCAAAGTAGAGTTTCTTGTTGGAAGAAGAGTTGAGAAAGGCAACTAAGCTCTGTGTTGTCCAGGACACAAGACAGCGCTGCCAGCAGCCTTCCTGCCAGCAGAACATAAGGAAAGACAGAAGGAAAAAAAGAAAAATCAAAACCACAGTTGACAACCTCCCTGCCCTCCTGCAACTCTACCAGCATCATAACAAGATTCTTTTGAGATGGCAGTGAACTAATAGGTGGTTTTGACAGGGTAAGGTGGAGATCAGATAGGAGAAAATACATCTGCACTGAAATGGCCTTGCAATCCTTGATCTCCTTTGAAGAAAGGCATTGCTTTTAACCACCAGGTGCCTGTCCCCAGTGCAAGCCCAGTAGGTAAACAGACGCAGACAGTGTTTGTAGCAGGAAGCCAAACCAGGAAGGAATTTTATCCACCCAGAACAGGCACGTCCCTGGGGCAGCTGGGAGACCTCTCCAGCAGTCAAACACTGACACCAGTGAAAGTCTCACCTGCTCCCACGCCTACTGCTTCTCTGCTCTTACTGGCAGAGGGCTGGTTTTCACCTCTGGAAACTGAAACATCCATCGGCCTTCACCAAAATCAGTGTTCAACAACCATTATTAAAGGCAACTGGTGCCCAAGCAGCACCAACAAGCATTTGGCTGGCCTTGCTGACAATAAAAACTACAGATAACATAGGTGAGCCCCCCTGCTTAGTCCAAGGGGAACAGCCCTAAATGCACTAATTTGGGCACTTGCACACAGCTTATAAATCTCAGCTGTTTGACTGCTGCTTATGGATTATTATTCTCCCCTCCCTTCTTGCCTCTCATCCCTCCCTGAGCCTGCTGTCCCTCCAACACAGGACAATATATTTTCTGGAGAACATCAGCACTTCTCCACAAGACCTCCCAGGCACTGGAGGTGATGGGCAGCAAGACAGCAGAGCCTAATCCCCACATGCTATGTGGTTTTTTTCATCCCATTCCCTTCCTTTTACAGCCTGAGTGTGAGAGACTCAGGCCAGACCTCAGCCTCCGTCTGCAGCCTGGGATTATGATCTGAAGCATAATATTTCTTTATGAGCAAATTATCACCAAGACTTCAATGCGCTGTTGGCCTTTTAAAAAACTAAGTGTTTAGTATTTTTATTTCTTTCTGCTCTGCAGTTTATGGCTCCCATAAATCAGATGACAGGCTGTGGCACAGAGGGCTGATCTGATCTGTGGGAACAGGGAAAGAGATGGGAGAAGGGAGCACTGACAGAGTTATTAACCAGGGGGGACCTCTGCACCCTGCTGTAAGCATCCCCATGGGGAAGGCAGGATGCTGCCCACCTGAGGCAATGCTCACAACCATGCCAGCACCTTCTTCTCTTACATCGAGTTAAAAAGCCTCATTTCTTCTATGCCATACCACCTCCTCGTACAAATGTGAAAACCCACTCCTCTCCCTCACAGGAGCAGTGATAGATCCACTAGGATTCACAAACTGTTTCATCACTACAGACATTAGAGCTACAGAGTGTCAGGACACACACAAGCAAAGTGCTGACCCATTGCACTGGTAAACCAACCCACACATCTGAAACTATCAAATCTGACCCAGTGTATTGCTGATCTAGAAGCCTTAGCTTGTAGCAAATTGAGGATGCTGCCATGGTTAAAAGTCTATTTCAGAACTGGAAAGTTGGTGCTGAAGTCCCAGGTCTCACATGTAAAATACGAAATCCCTAAGGACATTTACTCACTCAGAGATGCACCAAAGGTCATGCTATGAAGCATCCCAGCAAGCAACATTCAGAGAATCCTCCTCCCCACATCTCCATGCTTCCAAATACTGTTAAAAGCTGAACTATAATCAGCCTATGCCCTGTCAGGGAAATGGGATCCACAGCCCTTCCTTTCTCCTGCCCCTGCCACCTGCCTCATTCACTTGGACTCTGCTTCAGGACAGACACTTTGCTACCTGCACGTGTGCATGCCTAACACTGCTGAGCAGGCCATCATCTTCACAAGGCTTCACAAGACAAATAATACATGATATCACAAGGACTTTGTTGGACTGGGACTTGCAATGTTCTTCAGTGAGCCTGGGTTTATTGCTAGCTGTACTGCTTTTTTCATTGATAAGGACTGGCCTTTCTTCCTCTGTGCTCAATGCTGCTTTGCTAGGGCAGACTTTGGTACAAGTACTTTATTCTTTTGGCCACGCTAGGTTTATGGTTGCACTTGATGATCTTAAAGGTCTTTTCCAACCAAACAATTCTGTGATTCTTAGAGAAGGGAACACAGGCAGCTTACTGCTCTTTCAAGAGAAGGTCTGTGCCAGGCAAGAGGACTTCTGCAAGGACAAGCCCTTCCACTGCTTCACATAAGACCGGAAGGTGATATAACTTCATGTGACAATACTCACTTGAATACTCCCAAAATGCCAATCCTTCCTTTGGTATTTCCAAAGCAGTAGAAACCTCCACCAGGAATTTGAAGTCCCATGAATGTTTTGCCTACTGAAGCAAAAAATGGTGCTCATCATTGCCCGGCCTGCAGTCCAGTCTCTACCACTGTTGTGCCCTTGACCAGTAAAATTTTACCTGCTGTAAAAGGCTGGATAAGAGGCAGATATTTCTGCCGTCCTCAGCAGGCACACACCCTCTCAATGACTGCTGGCAGCTCCAGGCTGTGTGTCCTTCCTTCCTGCCATCCATCCATCCGTCCATCCATCCCACTGTCTGGGTGCCCACAGTCATCAGTACAGCACTCAGTGTGACAAATGGAGCCAGGCTGTGACAGTAAGGACTCCCAGAGGGAGAGCACAGGCGATTCAGGGCCCTGCCAGTGGCTCACTCCCATGACTGGGGCTGTCACTGGAAGTAACAGGATTAGCAGAGAGAAGAGGAAGCGTCCAGGCTAGGAAGAAATAGACAAAGTGAATAAGGAGTTCAGGCCATGCTTTTCGGCAAGTTTTGAGCATTAAAGAATCTCTTCAATGATAATGAGACTCCAGTACTTTAAAAAAAGGGGAGGGGGAAGAGTAGCAAGAACCTGCTCTCTCCCAGAAAACCATGTTGCTGCACAAAGCAATTCCCAAACACAGACACCAGTCTGGTCCTCCCAAAACCCGGTTGTAAAGCTAACAACTGCTGTGCTATTAAAGTGCCAGATAAGCCAGGCGACAGCACCAGCCAGACTCCTGGAGCTTCAATACCTTCTGAGATCACTGGGACACATCAGCTTTTACCCTGAAAGTATCGGAATCTAGGAGTGTTGAGACCAGGGTAAACATTATCAGTTGTTGTTTTGCCCTCCCCCAGGGACTACAGCTGATCTGTTGGGACAGAAAGGCAGGCAGGAAGAAACAGTATGAGCTTCAGAAAGCCACCTACTGTCTCCCTGAAAGAACTTTGGGCAAACGCAAAATTCACCGTGTGCCTCTGAAAGTCACGCAACTGCTTTCAGTGCTGAAAATGTGCCTCTTCTTTCCAGTGCAATATTTTCTCCATTTCATTCTTCAGTCATCATGTGTTGTGGCTGCTCCTCGTGGTGCTGGACATCTTGGCTCCAGGTGGGTGCTGGCAGCCTGGAGCCCCTCACCACCCCAGACCTCCACTGAGTGGAGGGGCTCATTAGGACAGAGAAAAAAAAAACAAAAAGTGAACTAAAGCCAATTAAAAACACAGGAAAACATGCAGGGAGGCAGGTTGTCATTATCAGAGCTGGAATTTGGCCTGGGTGCCATGGAGATGAAACCTGGCAGATGGTTAAGGTGTACACGGGAAGCACGCATGCAGCACCTGACTATAGATTTAAGACTAATTAATACAACAAAAGAGAAATCTTGACAAGGAAGCCAGAGACCTACAAAATGAGTAAGTGAACCATGAAAAGGGGAGGCTCTTCCATCAAAAAAAAAAAAAAAAAAATTAAAAAAAAAAAAGCAGCTGAGTGTACAATACCTACAGAGCCATGAATAAACTGAAGTTGGAACAGATGGAGAGAGAAACAAACCACCATGTGTATTAGTTGGCTCCCAAGTAAAAGAGCCAGCATGGGGAAAGAGCTTCCCCACAATTCAGGGAGAGAACAATAGGCTCCAGTTCTGCAGCAGCCCCTTCCCCAGGTGCTCAATGTCCTTCCTACAGTTTAATTTAAGGCTCACAAGCAGCAGCACTCTCAGATACAAGATCCTAACAAACAACCGGCAAGGCATATTCTTTTAAATAATAAACCATATATCTCTAATTAATTAAAGAGCCCAGGCACAAGGCAGCAGAGACGGGAGCCTTCTCTGGCAACCCATCACACAGACCCAGACCCCCAACTACATGGCCTTGCCTCAGACTGCATCTGAAACAGGATCAGGGATAACAAACAAGGGCTTTGTCATGGATGGCGACTGCCCTGAAGTGGCCGTGGTCTCAGTCTGATGGGCAAACACTCGGTAAACCCCTTGGTTTAAACTACTTGGAGGCGCAGAAGGGACCTTTGCCTTTTCAGGTGAGAGCAGCTTCACACACAAACGTTTCCACTGAATTTTGTCTGTCGCCTACAAACTAAATCCCTGGCCAGGTCCGAGATGAGAAGACAAGCAAGGAGGAGATGAGCCTATCCACCCTGGGCTTGGGAGCAGGGAGAGGTTAGTGTGTTGCAATTAAGGAGAGAACTCCCTCGCTACAAGCCTATTTAAAATCCCAACCGCGAAGAAAAGGAGGGATGCGCCCTGGGGTCCTGTGGAGCACCAGGCACTGCTGCCCCACAGACACCTTCTCCCCGACCCGAGGGCAGCAGCAGCCCCCTCCTCGGGATGGACGCTCAGCTTCCCTCCAGGTCTGCAAACACGGAGCTGTCCCGCCACCCTATCTGCCGCGTAAATCCCAAAGATAACAAGCCCAGCTCTACAGACAACATTTATCACCCACTTTAAAGACAGGCGGCTTGGGACTAAGCCCCTGCGGGGCACTCTCCATCCATGGCAAGCTCAGCCTGGAAGAAACAAGTTTAAAGTCCTGCCTTGAAGGTGATGGGCCAAAACTTAACTGACTTTAAAGGGAGAGGGCTTTTGCAGAGCCATGTGCTCCCTGGAATCCCTGTCCCCAAAAGCCCTTTCTTTTTCCCATGCTCCTCACAGACCCTGGGTGCTCATGCATCGGCTGGTTCACTTCTTGTAGCACTAAGGAGACACCAGCACATTTCCCCCCGCTACAGCTCAGCTTATAAAAGAGCCCTGTCTGAGAGGCAGCACCTGTAATGAGCCCAAGCACAGACACAAGCTGTTAAAACCTCCCCCCATCTCTACCCCCACCTGATTCCCTCTGTGGCTTTAAGCAAATCACATAACTTTTCCTCTTTCATTTCTGCACCTGGGAGAGAGTAATATTTACCTATCCCAGAAGGGTGTTGAGAAGATTAGTTAATGTTTGCCCAGTATTTTAAAGGATAAAATATTCTGTATTAATTCACCACTGGTGAAAAGAACTGATATGTATGACTCTCATTAGCTTCAATGGAAGATTTTTACTCGAGTTGGGCTTTACCACTTCAGAAAAGTAGAAACAAAGATGATGTGATATTAACATTTCAGAAAGTGCCTGCAGCGTGGGCTGTAAAATCCCTTCTCTTTTGACTGCCACCAGCCTCCTGCTGCACAGGTGCACTCATGCCTGTTAAACATTAAAGCAGTCCCAACCCAACACGGGGCTCTGGGCTGTGCCAGCAGGAGGGGGTCCCTTTGCAGGCCCCCACAACAGGGAGCTGCCCTCACCTGCGATGTGGCCTCATGGATTAAACACAGCCACTGCACCAGGACTGCCCCTCTGCGCAGATGTGTCAGTGTTGCTCAGCTCTTGTCTGAAAGCCAGGTTTGCTTGCTTTGACAGCTGTGAGCTGCAGGTGGGACCGTGCAGCACCACATCTGTCGGTGGCTGTGCCAGGGGAACACGCCAGGTGGGTGGGCAGCCCCTGTGCTGCTGTGCCCCCGCTCTGATTGTGTCTCCTGCAACCTGGTGCTGGGCAGAAAGAAAAAGCATCAGATAGGAACTGGGCTCCAGCAGCACCCAGCTGTCTCAGCAGGCTTTGCAACCCAGGACACCCATAGTGCATGGAAAAATACAGCACTGCACGTCCCTCAAAACAGACCACCCACTGCTCAGGCCCTTTACATTCCCCACGTGGCATCAGCAGTAGCACAACATCGTTGTTCCCTCCCTGAGCACTGGACACCAAGTTTTAGAGGGCGAGGCCAATGAGGGGCCACCCCTGGGTTCATTTCCCCTGGCTGTTTTTCACTGCACTTGGCCTCAGTGCTGGTATCCCATATGTGATGGGTGTCCACAGGAGGTCTCCACTCACGTGGACTGTGAGTGGAAATGCCAGCAGCCCTCATGTGCTCCTGGGACAGAACAAGGGGAGGAAAGGGCCTGGCTTTGTCCCATGGTGTCTGCAGTTCTCTGGGGTAGATAGGGCACAGCAGCTAGCAAGCACCCACCTCCAGCAAGCTCTGAGGCAGTGGTGGATGCACCTCTGTAGGCCTGTCTTCGAAAACAGTACAGCAGGGCTGAGCCCCAGGCAGTGGGGAGGGGGAACAGGGGGCTCACGGCGCCCGCCGGAAAGGGATTTGGGTTTAACTGCTGGTTTACTGCCTGCCAGCAGAAGTATATGGCTGGACAATAACGAAAGGCTGGAGGAAAGTGTTTGAAAACCAAACTAACCCACTTCAGACTCATGAAAGAAAAACACCACCAAAGCAGCCCCCCACTGGCCCCGCAGTTTCAGGGAGGGGAAGCTATATTGAAGTCTGAGAACAATGGGGTGACCTTCCCCTCCTCTCTTCTGGCAAAGGTGAAAGACCTGGTGGAGGTGTCCAGACTGGGGAAAGCACTGAACGAGAAGCCCCATGCCAATAAATCATCCCCTTGTGCCTTCAAACGCCACATCCATGCACTTCCCAACCTCCATCATTCCTGCCTGCTGGCAGCACTAGGAATTCTTATCCCTTGCTGTGCAAATCCCTGACCAGAGGCAATGGCACAGCCAGGCTGGCATGGAGGGCTCTTTGCCAGTGCTGGTCTGTGCGCTCCCCACGCGTGGTGGGGCAGTTCAGAGGGCTTACTTTTCCTTTCCAGAGTTCCTCCTTGTTCCCATCACTCCTCCTGCCTTGCCCAATGCCCAGGACAGCAGGCAGAGGGTAAGGCACCGCAGACAACCTCTGAGCAAAATCAGAAGCACAGACCGAAACATGACTAATTTCTAACACATCACAGCCTACGAGTCATTCTGTTTGTGAGCCTAAACTGCTGCCTGCTGCTTTCATACCAGCTCTTTTCAAGGGTGAGTAAGCAGACAGTGGCAGACACGACTTTTATTATTCCCACAGCTTTGAAGCTGTACCATTTCCCTGTGGTTAGCTGGCTGCATCAGCTGTCTGTAGTGGCCCATTTTGAAGAATTCAGCAATGAGACGTAGGTAGCCAGACCAAGCCGAGCTGGAGCTCAGCAAGTTCCATTGGCACTGTTTCATGGTGACTCAGTAGTTGCCCACCCTCTATTATTCATTGTTTTTTGTCATTTGATTTCAATATTCTTGGCTACTTCCAAGAAAGCCCTATCACAAGCAGAGGACAAAGGCAACAAAAACAGCTTCAAGCTGCAAGTGAAGCCCATTTCTGTTAAATTAGCATGAGTTAAAGAGGGTTTTGGCATGAATATCCTCAGAGAATAAGCAACACCATTTGAAGAGAGAAAAATATAGAAAAACTGAGCTACAACAGTGTAAGCATTTCATGTATTTATACATGTTTAAATACTCATACATATGCAAAAGAATAAACACAGAAACATGCATCTCTTAGACTAGAAAGTGAAACTTCCTGCATTCTTGAACAACTCAAGCCAGCTTATTACACAGGGGTTTTTTTATATATTTAAAAACATAGCACTTGCACACACTTTGGGGAAAACTGTATGTTTCCTTTACATCCCAGGTTAAACTCCTATGGTATTTTCCTCCTGCTCCAGACTTTCACAGTTCTTATCTATATTTCTATGTTTAACCACTTCTAATTTGAATAGCTGAACATTAAAAAGTATCTTTGCATAGCATGAAGCAGCACAAACATCAAAGTCTAAGCAAAAGCACTGGGTTGTAATTGTGGGGTTCTTTGCACAGACTAGTTCAAATTCTACTTTTAATTCCACTGCCACAAGTTTAGAGCTTGAGATAAATCACTCCTTCCCCTTGAAAGGGGCTGATTGTATTTATGGCTCGTTTCAGAGTCCAAGGGCCCAGGCTGAGATGAAAGGCTGGGGGCAGAGCAGGGTGATGCCGCACATCCAGTGCCACATAAGAAGAGGGTGAGGGCTCTGGCAAGAGTGAGAGGAACTTCCAGATGTAGTTCCCAGCAGTGCTCAGCCCCTTTGGGTAACCTCAGATGTGTCATTTAGCCTTCCTCTGACTCAGTTCCTCAGCACAGGGGAAATAACACCACCACTGTATTACGTAGGAGTTTTGGGCAGATAGACACCTTTTAATTGAGTATTGGAATCCACACCAAATGTGTAACTAAAATAGAGATCAGTTTCAATTCTAAAGAAATGACACATGTGTGGGCGGGGAGGAAAGGATGAGATGTACGGTACAAACACAGGGAGCTCCCTACCACACTCAAAAGGGCTTGATCATGAACTGAAGCACAGGAGAGATGCAGATCCTGGGTTAGGAACCCAGCTGGGGTCCTGCTTTGTGGCAAATCCTCGGGTCCCCTCAGTGGCTCCACAGTGCCTTCACCTCCTGGTTGTGAAGGAAGGACCAGCCACATGGCTCCCATGTCCCTGCTGGGGCTACTCAGTCACGCAAGCAGGGAGACAAAGCACAGTTGCTTTCCTACAAACCTGGTACACCTCTGTCCACACCCTACAACTCTCTCAAAGGCAAGGCGCACCACTGGAGTTCCCATGTTTGAATTCTGGGCCATGCCAGGCTTTTGAACTGACGTCATGTTTTGGCACGTCAGACATGACCCAGATTCTTCTACCTAACCATGGAGCAGATGCAAGGGAAGGTCCCAACCCTGTTACTCTGGCAAGGTCTGATAGCATCTGACACCCAGGGCTGGTGGAGCAGGGCCACCTGGGCCAGTGAGCCTCCCTTTGTGCTCTGCATCACCAGCCCACAGCGCAGGTGTGGCAGCCGCTGCAGAGGCACCTGCACGGCTGGGTGAGAGTTTAAACAAAGTGACCTCACAGCCTGTCCCCAGCACGGAGGTTTTCTCCTGGTGCTCTGTGGCTGCCCACAACCCCCCCTCTCATCCTCAGCACATTTTGGTGGGCAAGCCAGGGGAGGTAACAATACTTTTTTTCACAGAAGACAAAGCTGCGAAAGACACCAATTCCCATGGCAACAAAGGCACAGAAGTGTCCCAAAATGTGATTTGCTGTCACCATACCCACTTCGCGGCAGATAAGGACAAGTGATAGCTCTGAAAGGAACTGTTTCCATGGGACCCTTCCCAGCGAGCCCCCGCAATGACAACCACCCGTCAGCCACAGCTTTCGGCATCAAACGGGTCTGACTGGGAGGGAGCAACGCTGCTTCCCGCAGCAGGCGCTGCCTGCATCTTGTCCTCTTGTGAGGGACAGGGCTCTCCTGGCTCCCTCAGAGCCTGCCTAACCCCGAACAAGCCACGCTGCTGCTCGCTAATCCACTTACTCAGGCAATTACACTGTGAGAGCAGCCTGCAGGGAGCCACACTCAACTTCTCAGTTAAACATCCTCCTGGGTTTTTTAACCCAGTGAGTGGTACCTTACGCAATGGTGAGAGCTCCTCACATTTGTTCTTTGGTAGCGTGGCCTATGTACGTGCATTTCCTTCCGACACTTTCATTTGTCATATTTCTCCCCTCCCAGTCCTGCCCCTTCAGTTCCCTGGGGAAAGTCAATGAATTTATGAAGGAACAAAGTCACCTTGAGCCTTAATCCACACCCTAGCAGAAGGAATACGTCTGTCGGCAATCACATCCACCCACTCTGCAACAGCATTACAACAATGCTCACTTTGTTAGCACAGAAAATACTGTCTCCTTCTCTGGTCCTGGAGACACGCTACCACAAAGGCTGGAGTGAAGAAAGCAGACTGGGGACAGAAAGAAATGGCCCTGTACATCTGAGGTCAAACAGGTAAACTGAGGTGAAACAGTAGAAATAGGAAGAGAAGAGCAAAGAAAAGAGTCAGCAAACCTAGTCCTTGTCCTATGATAACCCTCCAAAACAACTCCTTGCTCCCTTTCTGTGTAAGAAGTGAAGGCAGTTGAGAAAATTGTGCTCAGTAAAGTTGGAGAAGACAGGCAGAGATCCTCATCCATCTGAGAACAAAATAGCAGAGAAAGCAAGTGACAAAGTACAGTGGAACCAGGTGCATAAAGCAACTGGGATTTTGCCATCTGGGAGCAAAGGCCAGATTCCCTCATAACCAGGCTGGCACCCAGTTTGCTGGAGCCGTGGCTCCATGTCCCTCTTCCTCCTTCCCTCAGGGAAACCAGCCCTGATGTCACCTGAGCACATAGGACCAAGACAGGGTTTAAAAATGGGCCTGGGAGCTTCAGAGATAGACACAGAGACAAAGCTCCCTCCGGCGGAGGCTCTCCCAGCCCCGTACATGCGCTCCCTGGATGTTTTGGGGACCTGGGCTGATTCCCAAGTCCCTTGTGCTGGCGCAGGACTGCTCTCACAGGCAGGACTCCCATTTTGCGTCCGTCCCCACGGAACAGCTCCTTTGCATTCAACAGCAACAAGTGCAGCTGCTTCTTGTCATCTGCCCTATTTGTTGCCATGACTTGATAAGTACTCCTGGGATGAACCCGCTTCTGCCTGGAAGAACTGAAACCTTACCGTTCTGAGAAGGATGCAGCAGAGACCAAGGAGGTTGAAGAAGAGGTAAATGGATAGTTGAGCCAGTCCAGATGAAACTGTGTCTCAAACACTCCCATCCTTCTGGCTGCATAGCGCAGTGGGCTGAAACCCAATTGCTTTGTCATCTTTGGCACTTGCTGCAGGCAAGCACCAGCTTTTGTCAGCCCGACATCCTTTTCTCTGCCATGCACCCCAGAGCAGATGAGTGAGTTTCTAGAAACGGGTCCCACCTGACAAACAGGGAAAAGAGTGAGGACATAGGTGTTCCAGTGTAGGAGTTCTCTGAGCTAGTGCTGGAATCCAGGAGCGCAGAGAAAACAACCCATTCCAAATCCCCAATACTTTGCTAACTGCATTATAAACAAAGGAGATTTAATTAGCACAGGTAAGTAATCTCCTCCTTAGCTGCCATCATTCCACTGGTACACTCTGAATTCTGTTGCTACTTACATGGCCCTCAAGGACAAGAGGTGGTGTTGTATGGATTTCCTGTGCTTCACAACTGATGAAGAACACCAAAGGACACAGACTTCACCAGCTCACCTAGAGGTCCACCAACTGCCACCTGCCATTTCAAAATTTATTCCCAAACAAAATAGATTGTCCCCAGATAGTTTACCTGGACTTCTCTATTCTCAGCAGCAGTCTTTCTTCTCCTGGCAGTACTCTTAAACTTTACAAGAGGGTCACAAAGCTTGCTCTCTGCTCCAGGAATACATTCCGACTTGCCTATTGTACCTGCACGCTGTTGCAGCTCTGGTCAAAGGAGACGTTGCAATAGAACTTCCTGGGATCCAAAGGTACAGAAATAACATCACCAGTGCAGGAGAACCAAAAGAAATGTTCCCAGTAATTGCGTATATTCATCTTCGTACTAAATACTCTTCAAAGCAACTGTAATTTAGAGAGGCTTTAATAGAATCACAAAATGGTTTGAGTTAGAAAGGACCTTAATGCTCATCTAGCTCCAACCCCCCTTCTGTAAGCAGGGATACTTTCCACTAGACCAGGTTGCTCTAACCTGGGTTTAAACACCTCCAGGGATGGGGGATGCTTTCATGGCCTTGTACATAGCACAGGGAGCCCCAGCCCAGCCTCACACAGCGTCCAAAGAGCTTGTATTTACAGCCTTCTGTGAGCGGGAGGCTGTTTACTAAAAGGATTAGATAAGGCTTGACAAAGATGCAGGAAGGTGGGCATGCTGTGCCTTAGAAAACTTTTGCACTACAGAACCCAAAACATCCCTGTAGGCAATTCCAGTTGGAAAAGAACCTAGAAAAGAAGGGCGGGGGGAGAAATTTCAAACAGGCTTGGCAGAGCACTTTGGCCACAGCTGGATAGAGAGTTAAATTACAGGAGAGTAACCAAGGGGCAGTGTGTGCGAGACATCCCTGAGCAGCCAGTGCTTGTACTGGAGAAGTCTGTGGGACTATCTCAAAATAGTTTCTCCTTCTATCTCTGGGACAAAACAACCCCTAAAGCACAATGCTGCTTCTCCTCCCACTCTCCTGCAGAAGGGAAAGCAGCTCTACTGGGTTTGGTGAGGACAAGCAGCTCACGTGCTCTCTAAGGCTGCCCAGTACTTAGAGCAGAAGCTCAATTCTCCCTGCTTTGGAGAGCACGGTGGTACTCACCAGGCGGACATCCCATGTGTGGGTTCCACACATCCAAGAAAACCAGGATGCAGCAGCATTGCTTGTACGGCATCTATTGCGAGGCCTTTCCTTGATACAGGAAAAGTGCCATGGGGCTGAAGCACACCTTTTCTTTCAATACCAGTTTGGTCAGTGTGTCACATCCTGGTGTTCAGTCTACAACAGAGATCAGTTCCTTATGCATTTCCTTTGCACTTCTGCAGTTAAGCAATTCCTCCTCTTTTGCTTGCCCACACATTTGGCTCTGGAGATTGCAGTCACAGTGGTAGTGATGGGGTTTGCTGCTATCAGCATTTTCAGATACTCAAGCAAAGTTCTACTCCTCTGAGTACTTCCAGAGTAGGCTGGAAAGTTCCTGATCAGTAGGTGGGGGGAAAAGTGACAGAGAAGGGGTAAAAATATGAACTGTTAGTTTTCTTGAGGAACAGCATCATAGCACCACCAAACTACTTGGGGTTAAGAGACCAGAATGTGCAGGCACAGGAGTTTCTCCAGCGGTCTGGTATTGGGCTCAACTCGGAATTTATTATAAACTATAAAACACAAACGCAATTACCAAGTTCCCCACTGTGTCCATTTAAACACAGCTAAGCAGAGATGTGGATTCATGTTTAAAGGAATGAGCCACAGGAGAGAAGGCACAGCAGGGCCCACAGCCACATGGTACATTTAATGCCAAGGGAAGAACTCCTAATACATGCAGATCAAAAAAGAAATAGATTAATAAAACTAAGTATATGATCTGGTTCCTTCATTTAAGACCATTAATTACACCATTATGGGTCTCTCTGTTCGGGGATTCTCACAAAACTTTCTGTGACTCTGATCAGGAAGAGAACCAAACTGCAGTCCCGGGAACATGGTCCCCTTTTAGGTTGGGATGAGGGTTTGGTTCAGCACTAGTCAGGGCTCAGGTCTTCACAGCAGCTGAGAGAAAAGCAGCTGTTAGAGCCAGACCTGTGAGCAGAAGGACAAGGACTCTCAGCAGAACCAGGAATAAAGCACATGGAAGAACTAGCCCAGATCAAGTCAAAGTATGTTTATTCACGTGAGATCAGTTCAGACATGACCAGATTGAAAACCTTTCTCCCCCAGAGCACCCTGGAGAAATACACAGAACTGAAAATCCAGGACAACAACAAGGGCAGCAACCCGAGGCCACAGGCATGCCTTGCTAATTGCGGGTGGCCTCAAAGCGCTCGGACGCAGCGTCTGGGCAGCCTGGGCTTGGCGCTCCATCACTCCTGACACTTCTCAAGAGGGGACAGAACTGTTTACAGGAAGCCATTTGTTACAGGGGCCGGCCTCTCCTCCCCCCTGACCCCAGCAACGTCCCTTTCCCACCCCACCTTTCATCAGAAGCTTATCTGCTGCCCAGAGAGCCAGCCAAAAAGTTCATCCAGGTTGGAATTTGAAACCAGAGATTCTCAGACGCCGTGGCTGGGGCAAACGATGCCGCCATCAATTTCAGAACTAAATTTCAGGGAGTTCTCATTCTATTTGTACAGGGGCTAATGACTAGCTTGAGATGTGAACACTAACCCCAGGGCATAATTCTGAGAACAGGATGATAGATTCTCATTCTCCTGCTCCAATTATACAGGCAAAAATTGGAATGGGAATGAGAAGAGTCAAGAATAGGACTCAGGTCCTGTATCAGCTTAATGGCATCATTTTCCCAAGCACTGAAATAATCTAAGAGTTAACAAAAAGATGCAACAATCACCTCCACCCAAAGAAAAAGACTCAAAAAAAGTATAAAATGGGGCAACTGAGTTCCACGTTAAGCAAAGCTGTGCATGGAGATATAACTGCAGAACCAGCAATCACCAAGCAACCGTTCAAAACTGCAAAACCGTAAGGCACTAATGATGCTCCACTCATTACAATCAACACATGACTAAAAATTGACATTCATCAATTAAAATATAAAATAAAATCACTGTACATTTTGAAAAGGCAACTGTTCCCATTTCAAAAGTTTCAAATTCTCAGCTCCAACAATTTTGCTGCTCCCTACCCCCATCCAGGCATTGCTGACTACTTAGAGTGTTTGCTCACAAGTTCTGCAGGTTAACACAGACCTATTACAATGAAACATCTCAAGGCATAAACACAAAGCAATTTTTTGAGAAGTTACTGAATGATCCCAGTAGGATCACCAACAAATGTTAGAGGTGCCAGTCGGTCGCCCAGCTTACCACAGTACTGCAAAGCACTCCAACAGCACCACACCAAGTGCAGCCACCTTTTTGTAGTGCTTGCAGGTAGACTTGCATCTACCTTTCCCTTCAAGATACAACTCAAGCTTTCAAACCCTGGAGCTTGAGGTTCCCTATGCAGCCACAGCCACAGGAGCACAGGGGGAGACAGCAGCAGTTGCTCATTAATGCTACTCCACGAGTACACTTCAGTCCCTGTCTGGAAGCCCATGTGCAAGAGCAGCCAGGTCCCTTAAATGCCTTTAATTCCATTCTGATCCTTCTTTACTAGACATGAGCAATAGCCCAAAGAGTATGAAGCCAATGACACCAATTTCCTTCGGAAGGTCACCTCACACCCATTTTGGTCAGTATTGATCAGGTTCAATAAACCAAGCAGTAGTGAAAGAATTTGTGTCCCATTACTGATCCCTGAAGCCATCTGAGGATCCTTTAGACACAAAGGACCTATTAAGGCCTATTTCAGAGATTACAGTAAAGTATTGCACACTATTTGTCTGCTTCAATAGTTAAAAAAAATGAAATCTCGCTTCTCAGAGATTAGTAACATTATTAAAAAATGTTAAAAACAAATACAGAGGTAACTTCTCCATGTGACTACTGGAATATGTAACAGTTAATAGCTAGGGGATAGCAGAGGTCCATCTGTGCAGAGATTTAGCAACAGCAGTTTTTGAACAACTGGACAGCGCAAATTCCAAATAATTATTTTTTCCCTTTCTAAAAGCTAAGGTGATCTTAAATTTAGGACTATCCATGAACTGCACTGATTTCACCAGCACAAAAGAGCATCAAGATTCATTGCAAGACAGCCTCCCGAAAACCGTCAGTTTCAAACAGCTGACTTTGGTCAGCACATCCAGAAATAAATAAGAAAAGGTATAGGAGTGAGACACCCAACAGAAGACCCTGGTGTGACTGCTGGCGTGGAAGAGTCTGGTAGGCTGGGACAATCCGTCAGTCCTGTGGATGGTCTGGCTTAGGTCAGCAGCTCCGTGACACGGGTGGTCTCAGGACAAGGATTTGGTACTTCACGACTGAGCTCGCCTAAGGTGAGTCAATCACATCTTCTGGAGTCATTTTGAATCAGTCCAGACCTGGAGGATGTAACAAATGAGTCTCCCAGAGTTTTGGTGAGTGTCCCAGCTGTCAGTTCCACACAGCAGTCCTTCCAGAGGGGAGCAGAAGTCACTCTGACAGCATTCGCAGGTGCCGCTCATGCAGCAGCAACCTGATCTCCCTCACTATCAAGGGTGAAATGAACAGGATTGTTGAACTCGTCTGTGGAAAGAAGCAAATCCAGGACAATTAGCACAGAGCAACCAGAGCTGCAGCCACCCCCGCTCCAATGTGCATCCAAGGCCATCCCAGGAAGACACAGGCTAAGAGAAGCAATGACAGAGTGGCACAGCAGAGGAGGGACTGAGCTTGCAGGAAAGCTCGAACAATTTCAGCTGTCATGATCACCTTTTCATAAAGATGAGCTCTCCAGCTCCTCAGTGACCTTCCTCCTCACCATCTCTGCTAGTGACTGAAGTGGCCTTCTCCCTTATCAGCACAGATGTAAAGACATCTCCTGGCACTTCCAGCAGGGAAGACCAAGTGAATTGTGCAGCCTTCACCACTGTGGTGATGCTGAGGACATCAGGGCCTCAACAACTCTCTGCCCCAGCAGCAAAACAGGGGCAAGGCATTTTCAGTTTAGTTTCAATACCCTCATCACTCCTTCCACTAATCTTCAAGAGCTAACCAACAATCAGCTTAACTTCGACTCTCTGAAAATATTAGAAACTACATATCATGGAGATGAAGGAGGAAGAAGTCCTGCCTTGGAAGTCAGTCAGGTGGTATGAGCTTTAGGAAATGCATACAGGTATTTTTGGGCAAGAATTTTTGTGTCTCTGCTACAATCTCAGTTCCTGTTGGGTCACATGACTTTAAAGGATCCAAAATGAACCCACCTGACTTAGACAACCAGAGGCAAAGCCACACCACAGACCACTTTGAGAATGGTATCAGAAGTCACAATTCTCAGGTTGTCACAGAAACCTCCTAGAGCAAATTGAGCTTTGACAAAGAATTTTTTAGAAAGGTGATCTCTTACCATTAGAATGAAGAAATAGAAAACCCACATCCATCCTAGGTTCTCCTGGATCAGGGACACTAGATACTAAACAGAAATGAAAAAAAATTATTCAAACTGGGAAGATAAGCATGACTTTCAGGCATGACACTTTCATTTTCTAGACCTTGTGGGCTGTTGGCACTCCACACAGAGCCGATCACAAAATCTTCCAACTGATCTTTTCCTGTCAGAAGAGATGACTCAGGACAGCAGCCTTTTTCTGTATGAAACCCACAGTTTCAGCAAAGCAGAGACACCATCCTGAAGTTTTACAGTAAGTCAGAGCAGCACAAAGACTGAACTGAACTACAGTTTCAAAGGGTGACAAATTGACTCTGCTGAATACGAGGTTTTTGCACAGAACACTGGGACATAAGTGGATATAAGTACTCTCAGAAGAACTAAAAGCTCTAGAATGGCTTATAAATTACACAGCACACATTCTCAAGAGCTGTACAACCAGTAACTTCTTAAGCCTTCATCCAGGCAAGACACTTGAGACTACACTCTGTTCTGAGCTGCACCCTGGCTCAACTGGGCAGCCCAGGCCACACAAAAAATGTATCCCTTATTAGCAGATTTATACTGAGATGCTGCACAAGGGCCTCCCTTCTTCACTACTGGGTATATCAGCACAGAACAGGATCTGAATTTCTAACATGCTCATTGTGCTGTTATTCACACACCCCCGGAATGACGTCGTGGTTGTCTCTGCTGGAATAAATGCAGTGTTGGAGGGGGAGGCAGGTGGAATCTCTCAGAACCAAAGACCCAATTTTGATGATGATGTAAGTTGGGATGGTATGCGTGTGGGAAGACAAAAACACTGAGACGATGCCAGAAGAACACTGAGTGTAACAGTGTACTTATATATCCACAAAGCACTTGTAATTTTCCATGTTCAGAGGAGATAAGCAGCATCTATCCTACAAAACAGCGACTGAATGATTGTATTTATCAGGCAATCAATGGCAAGCACAAACCCAAATCTCTTTCTGGAAAAGAAACTCACACGCCTCGCCTGCATCCTTGGTATTTTACCACCACTGGAGGATGCCTGGAGCAGCACTGGCTCTGATCTCTCTACTAAATCCTCCCCAAAGCACCACTGTGTTCTTTCACACAGCTAACACTTGTATTTGAGAAGAAAACATCCCCAGTGGGCACACTGTCAGCTTCCTCCTCTGCAACACTCTAGACCTCTGGCAGCACACTGTAAGAACTATTGAAGCAAGTGGGGCTGGATTTACAAGGTGTAAAAGACATCCACAGGTAAAAAGAGAAAGCACAAATAAGAGCAAATTTTAAATCACTTCATAAACACTGTAACATTCATGATAGGTATTCCAATTTTACTCAGTTATAAACTTATCTGTAAGAGAAGGTTTTGCTATCACCTCAGAATAAAAAATCTCATACTTCAAAATATTTTTTCACTCTTTGCAAAGCTTTTTGAAGTTCAGGATATGAAAGTCTCTAATATTCATTTGAATTATGAAAGTGCCTTAACCTTAGCACTACGAATACTTAGTTTAGTTTTTAATTAAATTGTTTCCACTGGAAACTTTGTTAAAATAGACAGGTTCCCTTGGTTGGTTATTAAGTAATTATTTTTTTAAAAATCCCAACCATCTCTTTCTCTCTCTCTCCCCACAGAACTTTGGATTGAGGACTGCACTAACATCTGTGACCACAACAGACACTTTTCTTCCTTCCCAGACCTCTCTTTTCCTTTAGTAGCCTCACCTGGCCCACTGCAGCACCAATGCTGCCTGTTCCATCCACAATTCCCGTGACTGTCGCCAGAGCCTCGCTGCTGCCTTTCACCAGATCCTGACGCCCCAGGTCAGCAGAAATTGCAGAACTGATCATGTTAGAAGGGCCTCCGATGAAAAATCCTGAAAGTGACAACAAAACAGCCTTGGTGCAAAACAAATACTCAGAGAGATTCTCAACAAAGCATCTTCAAAACACAGATTTTCTACCATGAAAGCTCAGGACAAGAATTAAGTCTGGGGACAGTGTTCAGAGACTAACTGCAAATAGAGGGGTACCTGAAACACACAGTCATGGAACACCCCGAATATCTGGAGCAGCCACACAGAAATAGCCAACAAGAACATTTTAATTACTTTGGAGTACCATACCCCCATGCTACAGCCTCAGTCTCCAAGGGTTCATGGAGGAGATCAAAGGAAAAAAAAATAAATAAAAAGACCCACAACAACAGGACAGAGAGTTCCAAAATAAGAGTGTTTGGAAAGAAAGGCTCTATTCATGCAGGCTTAATGCCATAACACAGCACAGTATGTGTGGTAGCACAAAAAGCTTGTGACCTCTCACAGCACACAGGGTATTTTGGATTCTGACAAACACCCTCGAATTTGAGCTGCAGCTCATGACTCTGCCATACACCCACTTCCTCAGATACCAGATTACTGCTAGGTATTTTGACATAAATCCACCTCCATCATAGTGAGCCAAGGCAGATCCCCTCAGCTCCAGGTCATTATTCTATACAGTCTATATTCTATACCTTCCTCCATAAGGCAGTTTTCCTACAGCTGTTTTCCAAAGGTAACAGAAACTGGGCCTTGGTTTTCAGTCTTTCTGCAAAACCAGCAGAGATGGCAGCACACACAAACACCTTACCACCACCTGGCTGGTGTCACTGATTGTTCTGCAATGGATTTAGATGTCTACCAGCATAACAGTGGCTTTTGAGAAGTTACCTGTAATTGCCATGATCACAGCATTGATAGGTTTGCTGTTTGGGGAACCTGCAAGACAAAGACCAGGTGAGTGTAAATAAAACTTGAATAATAACAGAATTCTTCACCTATTTCTCTGGGAAAGTCAGACTCAGCTCAAACTTCCTCATCATAAAGTATTCAGCACTTGAATCAGCCCTTTCACTCAGTCTCCATTTTCCAAAACGTTTTTTAAAGTACAGAGACTGGACCTGGAGGTAGTAACCCAGCAACTTCCCAAACAATGCTGCTCAATAAAGCACAACATACAAACCCCCATATCCTAATTCCTCCTTACATAGCCATGTCTGAGCATCTACAGGTTCCCCTTGCCTTTCCAGTAGCATGTGCACATGCAGCTAGTTTTCCATTACAGTCCCTCAGTCCTTTCCAGATAGTTTTCCCTGATATCTCACTTCCAGGCACCACCTGAATTCTCTGCTCAGTTTCACTCAGGGCCCACACATGGCACAAGGCAAGGTGCAGCCTCTTCACATATTCCCAGGCCATTATTACTCATGTGCAACACACTACGGCATAATAAGGTTTCCTGTTTTGGCTGATGGAAGCTGAATTATCACACTGCAGGAACTTTGGATCACCTGTCTGAGACTCCTGTATCTGTCTGGACAGTAGCACCTTTTGAGTTAAGCACAAGGCACCTGGAGCTCTGGCTATTCTGCCGTCTAGTACAAACTTCAAACCTCATCAGCAATAATTTCATGTTTATTTCCAATTCACTTTTTAAAGCAATGAGTTAGCACAAGAGCCTACAAAAACTCCACCAAACCCAATCCTTGCTACTCAATGATAATTACTTACTGGCCTTACTTTGAGACCATCTGGGTAAGCCTGCATGCTTCCAAAAGCCACACTTTTCATGCCCAGCTCTGGCAGAGATTGCTACCCATAGACCTCAAAATGCTCTGTAAAAGCCTGTCTGGACCACCATCTCATTTTGGAGGAAGAGACAGAGAAGTGAAATGACATCCCAGTGAGTTAAACCACTCTGGTACCACAGGACAGCATCTGAAGGCACAAACCTGTCAGTCCTAGAAGTGCTTCATAGGTGTTTCACAGAAATTACATCTTCTCATCTCACACTCAGTTTTTCTGAGATTCCTTTCAATAGCCAGATACCAAGAACTACATCTATCATAAAAGAGGCAGAAACTCTCCAACTGTACCACTCACAGAAGTGTAAGTAGTGAAGTCTAAGAGCTTCTCCTGCCTCTGAGTAGTGTATATATACTCCAGCACAGATCCGTCCGCAGATTCTCTTTCCTCATTTTATAGGGAAGCACCCGGGATTTCTTGCTCTGCCAATTATGGTGTTGACACAATCAAAGTGTCAAAAACCTCACTGACACTGGACAAGGATCAGTACCAGAAGGATCCGTACTAGAACTCTCCACTATAAGGAAATTCAGCCACTCAGAGAATTCATTTCCACCCCATTAACCAGAGAACAGATTTCTTTCTGTGCAGTGCCACACTTGAGCAAAATAGATCAAAAGGTACCATTCTGATCCAGAAGCAAGACCAGCAAACATAATGAGAACAGGCTGTGCCCTGGTTCTCTCTGGGATGTCTGAATGAACCTCTTATCCCTGCACAGCCCACACATACTCACGGCTGTATCCAAAGAGAGAGCCCACAGCAAAGAGCAGGCTCACTGCTAGCACTGGGGCTCTCTTCTGCAGCACATCAGAAATCAAGCCCTGGATAGTCCCACCTGTTTAAAAAGAAAATTATCACTGTCAGGCTTAGGATGCTGACACCTTGAACAAAGCTCATTTCACGGAGCGCAGTGGCCTCTGGCCTCCGTATCAATACACATTCCCTCTAAAATCCTGAGAGCCTCCTGCCCTTACTGCCCAGGACACAGAGACAACAGTAAATTTAAGTGTCTCAGATAAAGCAGGGAAAACTACTCATACTGCTTTACTGGGAATGTGTTACTTCTTTTTTTCTGGTATGCAACTAGCCAATGCTCCTACTTGCCTTTCTCTTCCCTTACAGGACCATCACAGCTCTACGACCATCACAACTCTGGATTAAGCAAGCTGAACACTGTGGCTGGTTCCTTTAACTGAAAGTGCAAGAAAAGGCAGCTCTTTCTCACAGGGAAAACACTATCACAGAGGGGCCTCACATTTCCTGCTGTCTCACCTACTTAGCGAAGGTGCAACTGATTCCAACAAATGACAAAGGCCAGTAAAAATCACCTTGTGTACCATTGCTACCTCTGCAGGAACTGCTCTGCTGGTAAAAGACAGAATGCTGAGAAAGCCTAATGTAGAAAAGGCCACAGAGGCAGAAACACTGACCCTGAACAGACCCAAACGAGGATGTCTGTTAGGGAAAGTTAACTGGACAAGGGAATAAAGCAAGAACCTGAGCACAGGAGGGGGGAAGTCTAAACACATATACAGTATGTTCTTTATTCTGGAGGAACCGGGTCAGATTTTGCAGTCAGCAGAAACACGAGCAATTACGTTTAATTTCTGAACATAACACCGTTGGTGCCTGCTCTGCTGAGATCTGCAATGAGTCTGTCCTTAAAAACACAGGACAGACAAGACAGTATAGAACCCACTAAGTCCAGATCTAAGTCTTCCCCAAGGGTACCTGTCAGAAAGGAAGCAGCAAGCAGGGGCCTCATTTTGTACACAGCACTTTTCAAGAAGTCCGAGTCAGTGAAGAAAAATGGCAGCTGGAGGTAATTTTCAAGAATATGCCAGTGCCCTTCAGTTACAAGTAAACTCTTTAGGGGGTCATATACTTTGTGTTTAAGAAAAAAAAAAAAAGCCAAGCAGCCATATACATAACTAGAATTTTCCCCCATTCAGTGAACAGCTAGAGCCCATAGAACACAACTGCTCTGGCTGCATTCATTCACTGTCTTTCATTCTCAAACACTATTGGGACAACTGCAGGAAGATGTCACTCCCCTGCTCACTCACCTATGATTCCTCCCACATCATACCAGATCGAGAGCTGGTCAGCTTCTGCTTCTTTCCATCCGAAGTTGTTGCTGAGGTAGAAGGGCAGCCAGAAGAAGAACGAGTAATTCACCAGCTTCAAGCAGGCATAGGCCAAGGAGTACTGGAACAAAGAGAGGGCCAGTGAGCAGTTAGCACTTGAGAAATGCAAACAGCATTTCTGCTTATTCCCATAAAGCTCTGGATCCAGCTAAAGCTTTCAGGGAAAAGTGCCTCTGAATTTTGTTTTAGAAGGCAGCATCATGAAAGCTTAATGCTGAACATCAAAGGGAACCCAGGAATACAAAAATCACTGTCAAGAAGGTTATTTTTTTATCACTGAATGCAATGGGTTAAAACACTTTCAGTGTAATCTTGAGAGGAGATGACACCAGGCTTCAAAAAATGAAGAAAATTTAATTCACCTTCTGAAGAGAAGGTGGCCAACCATGTGACATGAAACAAGCTTGAGATTTAGTCGTCTGTGCATCATGCTGAGAAAAGTTATGTGAGGTGGTTCCTCTGTGCTACCTTGTGCTGCTCAGAAGGCTCACCTGCTTACAGCACCAGAAGAGAAAGCTTCACCCACAATCCACAGGCAGGTATTGCAGGACACAGGATGAAAGGTGTGGCCAAAACTAAGCACAGGCTCCTAAACCCAACAGCTGAGACAACTTCCTCCTTTTGGCTGCTGGGCTCAATTTGTCCTTAGCTAGCAGATCTCCTCCTTCAGAGCCTTCCTGTGTGTGGCAACCATTAGTTCTCAGGGACTGCTGGCCCAGCATGCAGGGACAGGTCACCCTATTCCAGTAAAGCCACCTGATAAACACCGACACAGCAGCTCAAGGAACCCACTTGCAGAGGCAAACAAGGATGAAGATGTTAAAGCACAGCCTTTGAGACTGTGTGCATATGGACACTTGATTTTGAATTTCAAAAAGCAGATCTTTTTATATATTAAACTCCATAAAGTCATCTCTTCTGAATTTATATTATTTTAATAGATACAGACTTTTTAGCTGTATTATTAGTGCTTTTTCACTCTTACAGGACACGAACTAATTTCCATCATACATGGAAGACAGAGGGATACTTGGTAGGGTTCTCCTGCCTCTGGGTGTGAAAAGTGCACTGTACAAAGTGATATTTATTACAACACACTAAGAAACTGTCTACCAGATTGTCTGAATGATTAAACATTGAATTCCTAGAGGCTCAGGGAAAAGCTGTCTGTACTAAAACTCTTTCACTGTATCACTCAGCGGGAGATAAGAGGAGCTACAGAAAAAATATATCAAATTCTTTGTAGAATCTTGACAAGGCTTTGGAGACTCTCTCAGCATTTGGTCTCTCACCAGTCTGACATGGTATCTGTGTTTGGCTGGGCACTAATCTGACATCAGACAAAACTCAGAGGTGTTTAGATTGCTGGATTAGGGCGTGGAACATGTCCCCATAACCCAAAGTACAAAGCCAGCAACCTCAGTTGCTGCATCTCCTTTTGCTCAGGCCAGTGAAAAAAGTCACACATCACCTGGGGCAGACCCATCACTAACATTTTGTGTGAGGCATTCAGCCAGGGTAGCAAAGAACTCAAAATGGGTTTGCTTTCTTTGGCCATCCCTCAACTAAGGCCTCAATGACAGGACTGTGGCTGTCCTGCACTCGACACATTGACAACCCACCCATCCCTTCCACATTTTCTGTTGCCTTAATCACAACAGCCAACTGCTTTGCTCATGAAGGGTACCTGACAAAGTTCTGCTCCATGACAAATCCAGGCAGTTCCTACTTTTCTGCTGAGCCAGCCACCCTGCCCCCTTTCTTGTACTGGCTCTAGTACTCAGAGGGCACACAGCCCACTGACACAGAAGGTTAACACTGGTTTTTAATGACAGGTTAATTTTTCAGCTGAACATGAACTGGGCAATACTGCTGACTAGTTTTCAAGGGACAGGAGAAGGATATGTGGAAACTGCATCACCAGGCCTTGTTTCCTGTTGTTCATAAAAAATCCTGCACACTTTGCCATATGTCAGCTGATTCAGGCTTTTAAGGCCAGCTTTCTGCTTTAAGATAACTGAAAAACCCCAAATCTCAGTATCAGTGCCACAGAGCTCTGTGTGATGCTCAGTTAGGAGTGAGAACCCCACTCCTCAGGGCAGACATCTCTCTTACCAAGGAAGCATCCTACAGCCACCTTTGCTCATGGCCCTCCTTCCAAATGCACAGCAGGAAGGACAGGATCTCTGCTGCCCTTCCCTGGCTCATTACATGAACCCCATGAAGCAGGATGGGAAGAGCAACACACACCACACACCCAGAGAGTATCATCCATGCACACCAGGATAGCAGGCCCAACCCCAAGACTGTAACAGCGTGAGACGTCAGATATCAACCACTACAACATATGGTCAACATATTAGCAAGGATGTGAACAGATCCTGACAACACAAAAAGCCAGCTTTATGTTTCACAGATAAGTCAGCTCTTACTTAAGAATCTGTGTCCTCACCAGTACTACACCAGGAAGGCAACAAGCCTGGAAAAAGCCAATGGCCTTGGGTTGGTTGTCATTGTCAGTTGCTTGAATGGAATAATTCCGGTCATCATCATCTACATCATCACTGCCCATTAGAGGTCTGTTGGCATCTTCTTCCACACTGACTTCATCTGCTCCAAGTTCAGGGAGGCCTAAGTTTCACAAGGAATAAGCAACAGGAAAAACGGACCACAGCCTGCTCACCCTCTCCCCACTCTAAAGCTATGCTCGCTTTTTTTAAGCAATTCTACCTTCTAGCAATGCCCTTGCTCTCCCATACCTCCATCCTCCTTTGGCTTAGAAACTCTTCTAGATGGTGTTCTGCAGTGCCGCCAGTTTCTACCCTTTGTCTTCTAGGGCTCTTGAAAGTATTGTCTGATCCTGGCGTCGGCTTTGTCTGTTCTGAGTGTCAGGCCATTAGTTGGAAGACACAACAAATTAGTGCATTTCCCCCCTTATGGAGTGGTTGGGATCCTCAGCCCTGGCTCCTGGGTGCCACCTCCCTGGAGTGTGGAGGCTGAGTGTAGCAGCAGCGACTCAGACACCTGCTGCCTGTATGGAAGGGAGGCCTGGGAACTGCATTGTGCTTCCTGGGAGGCAGAGCACTCTTACGAGCACTCTTTATGGCAGCTTTAGTGCTCCCAACTTTACAGCCTTTGCAGGCACCTGGGAAACCTCCTCCACGGCCCTGTCAAAGCCCCAAGTTCTTTTATTTTCCTCTTACACTCTCACTTGCCTGCCACCTTCTCAGAGAAGAAACATATCCAACCCAAGAGTTATTTATCTGGCTGTGGGAGACCTGCAGACCAAAACTACCTTCCCTTCCCATTTATACAATTAAGGCTTGCCATAGTTTTCTCCTACAACAGCCAGTTATCAGTTTGCCTGCTGTTTCTTTAACAAATACTGATGTTTCAGGTGAAGAAAAATTAGTAATTAGGCATATCCTAACGGAGACGTTAGAGCCAGGCTGTTTTATTTTGCTTTAAAAAAAGTACAGATCCTATTCACGTGATGCACAGTAGCATTTACCATGATCTTGGCAAGTAAAGCATTTGCTCCATTAAGTGCACGAAGGTGCAACACCATTTGGTAAGAGCCCTGAGGATAAATGCTGTCAGAATGAGTAGTACTACATGGAAAGCTGCAGATCTGCTTTCCATGAAGGGACTGAAACAGCACAGCTCTTCCACTCACCCACTTCCCTCGGCGACGTCAGGAGCCCAAAGAACACAATGACTCCTCCAGCAAACTGCACCGAGGCAGTCACCAAGAAAGCATACTGAGGAGACATAAATAAAGCATTCTTTTTTAAAGCACTTTCAGTCACACACACCTCCCTCACCAACAAGGGTTTCTTTACATTCCAACATCATTAGAGAGCAAACATGGCTACAACAACCCAGACTCCATCCATCCATCCATCCATCCATCCATCCATCCATCCATCCATCCGTAACACTTGGAAACAAGTGATCTCTGCATCTCCTGAACAGACTGGGTCCTGTCTAGGCCTATCTGTACTGAGGTGAGAGCAGTGAGGAAGGAGCTGAGCTAAGAGATTCAGCTCTATTGGAAGGGACTGCTCAACAAAGGGTCAAGCACCAAATTCAGACAAGGTTGTTCAGAGCTGCAGTCAATCAGATTCTTGAAATCCTCCAACGACAAATTCTCCAGGCTCTGCCCCCTTGTTCCATTGCTTAACATATATCACAGGAAAAGAGTTTGCCAAACATCCAGTTGGAACCATCCCTGCTTCACTTTATACCTACTGCTTTTTGGCTCTCTCACAGTGCAGTCCTGGAAAAAGCCTGGCTCTGATTTCTCAGCAATCTTCTCTCAGGCTTTGGAAGGCTGCTCTTGGTACCCTAAGCCTTCTCATGTCCAGAGTGACCAGCTCAGCTCTGCCAACCTGTCCTCAGAGGCCCCATGCTGCGAGATGTGCTGGGTCACTCCCGTTCCCTGTGCTCAGCTGTCCACTGCCACATGCCAGCCTGGCCTCTTCCCAGTCACAGCAGCTATGCCTCCATGCCCTTCCAGCTCCAGTGCCTCCAGTCAACTGAGAACCTGTGACGGATGACTGAGCAGCACTTGAAGCCTCCCAAACAAGAAGAAGGTATAATGTGACACTAGAGCTCCTCAGTAACATCAGTCCCATTTACAGAGGCATCTCAGGCTCATTTCTCCCAGTTTGGAAGGGTCAGGAAAGGAACAGCCTTTCTATTCTGCCTACTGCTTATCTCCACAGAACTCAGGAAGATGAAATTGGACACATGAGGCTGGTATCTCTCAAAGACAGGACAAGAAACCAGTGTCTCATAGCCCACTCAGATAGTGGCAGCCAGGCAGCAATACCTACCTCATAGCCATACTTGAGAACACAGGAGGCAAGGAACGCCCCAAGGATATTTCCCACAGATGCACAGGCACTCCAGAGTCCAAACACAAAACCTCTCCTGCAGCAGGGGAAAAAGATTTGAAGCAGGCAATGTGAGGACAGATGATGTTAAGAACAAGACAAAACCAGAACATTTAAGTGAACTTTAACTGATGAATGAAGTTGCACCATTTTCCCTGACCACTTCAGAGAGACTCAAGTTCATTTAAAACAAAACACATAATAACGTGGAGGTGCCAAATAGATAAGCAAGGAACCCTGAAACATCTGTGTTAAAGCAGAATGAGCTGGCAACAAGGTTACAAAGCATGACTAGAGCTCATCTGCAATACCCCAAAGTGAGAGTAGAACCTACAATGAGTCAGTTACCATTTGCTCTCTTTATTGGTAAGTAGACAGAAACAGCTTTTCCAGTGTTATGAAAATTAAACTTCAGTCACTCTACACTACGGGATATTTGAAGTCTGAACCTCTGCTTTTAACACACACAGTTGTGTTCACACCAGGCTATTCTGTGGCTCCAGAAAAAAGAAAAAGAGAGAATTTAACAGGTAAGACATATTTCATCCTACCTCATTTTAATTACAATCTAAGTTAGCCTTTCTGGTTTGAGAATTCCAGCTCAGTCTGTTACTCAGCAGGTCACATAAGTGAGTCACTGAAGAAAACTCCACTTACCCAGCTTTTCCAAACCAATTTCCCATGACAGCAACCACACAGGGCCAGCCAGTGGACTGCAGCAAGCCATTCACAACCCAGAGACAGCAGTAGAACCACTTGTTGTAGAAATGCAACCATTCTGTGAGTGTGCCAAAGGAGAATACCTAGAGAGGACCGGGAGGGAAACAGAGAAGACACCCTGAGGCTACTGCTGCAAGCCAGGCAGGAGCGGGGGTCCTAAAAAAAGGAACAAGCTTTCAGGGAGCTGTGCAGGGACCAGGGCAGAGAGGCCAGGCTGGCATTGTTCAAGACACAGCACAGGGCTCACAGCACCCTCTGCTGAGCCAGCACAGCTCTGGCTCCAGAGATAAACGTGCTGTCATGGCACTTCCCCTCCAAAAGACTTTTGTCTCCCCAAACAGCACAGTTATAACAGGAGAGAAGGAAGAGACAAATACTTCCAGTGACAACACTAAAAATACAGTAGCCTCTTGATCTGCTGTTGTACTGACATCCTAATCCATAAGGCTCTGTGCAAACACAGAAGCCTCACAGGTCATGTATCTTCACTAAATTTAACGTAAATACCACAGCCAGGTCTCAAATTACTAAGTGCTCTAACCCAAACCAGCCAAAATAAACACACATTGTGGCACACGGTGCTTGATGCACACTTGTAGTCATGTGTTTGCAGAGGCCAATAGGCCACAGTGGGGTTTGTAGCTCCACACATTTTACCACTACTTTAATAACCATAAAACCACCATGAGATAAAACAGATTTACACTTATCTGTAGTGGCTTGAACTTGAGGAACGCTTTTGTTTCAAGCAGACATTCTTTTTTGACACATACCCTTTCAGCAATTATATAAAATAAGCAAATGAGTGCTTGGTATTGTTAGCATGTCCTTTAAAGAGCAGAGTAAAGATGGTGTTTGGAAGCTAAAGCCTCAATAACAACATACATGGTCTAAGAGATTAAGTTACATTACAAAACAGTCCCCAAAAGGCCAAATACACCAATCTTGAACAAAAGCTGTTCAGTTCCTAGACAGTGCCTCAAACTTAAGAATTTCCTTCTGACACAGTGTCCAGAACTAGACATTTCAGGAAGGGGAGAGTCATCTATGCTCAATGCTTTAGACAATGCAGTGCATGCACCCAGCACCAAGTTACACCTGCAGGCTTTGACACCACTGAGGTACAGCTACAGCCCACGAGCAGATTCACACAGAAACAGAGCCTCTTCTCCCCTACAGCAAAACCCGACCGACAAACCCTAAGGCAGATTTTTAAATCCCACTACCATGTTCCAACTTACCACCAGAGCAGAGGAACACATGCCAAAAGACAAAACCCAGCGTAAATTCAGGCGGTCCCCAACTATGCCACTGACAAAGAGACCCTGAGAACAAAACACAGCATTAAATAAAGCCAGAAGATTTGCACCTTATAGCTGTAAGAATTAAAATTACATAGAAAGGCCAAACTAATCCAAACACTGCTGTTACACCAACTTGCAGTTTGATTCTAACCACTTCTCCTGCCACCATAGAAACCCTGCTTGTAGCTGCTCATTACATTTCTTGTTTAAAAGAATTCAGCTGAGAACTCTTGGAGAGACAGAACTAGTCCTCCCTGGTGACAGGGGTGTAAGAAATTCTGAAGTGATAGTATTTCTCTTGTATTTGCTAACAAGCATCTTCACATGGGTGACAGGCATGGGCAGAACTAACAGAAACCGAAAGAGAAAAGATTTGCCTTTGAACTAAGCTTTTTATTGTGGGTGTGATCTTCCCAGTAATAATCAATCAAAGCTGAGCAGCTTGGGGTCAGTTCTACTCACCACAGCATAGGAAAACAAAAAGATGGTGTCCAATGTCCCCAGGAAGAGAGTTGCTTCTTCTGCATTTGAAAATAAATGGCTGCTGTTCCAGAGCTACAGAGAGAAAATTTGGACAGGTGAGCAGGGAGAGGCGTAGCTCATTCTACTCCTTTTCAATGGAAACCCCAGCTCCAAAGCAGAACAGCAACTGGCCCAAGCAAGCTCCCATTCCTCCAGCATTGTAATTACCAAAGCAGGAACAATTCTGGCATTATCTTCTGGCAGAAAATGTCCACTGACACTTTGTTTCACTTCTAAAAGGCAAGCTAGCAAACCAGAAGTGAGAAATGCACCTTTCACCTGGATCAAGACAAATAACTGCCAAAACAAACCCTACTGCTAACAAGCATGCAACTGCTAGCTTCTTACTCTGAAACACTGATCAGCATTTTAATGAATAATAAAATAAAGGCATATTCTGTTTTATGTGCAGTATCTCTTCTGTACTTCTCTTGCTGTCTTCACTAAATGAATAATTCCCTTAAAGTTTTTGTGGCAGCAGCCAAAATAAGAAATGACAGAAAACAAACAGAAAAGAAAGAGCACAAAAGGAACAAGGGGAAGAAATAGACTGGTTGGAAACTACTTACAACAAACTCCAGTCACTAATGTTGTTGGGTTTTGTGCTTACCCTGAGTTTCACTTTACTTTCAATATGATCAAAAAAAAGGAAAAAGTCTCACTTGTCCCCAAAGAATGATTAGTGACTTCAGGAAAAAAAAAAAAAAAGGCAAACTTTGAGGATAACTTGAAGGATGAATAAGTTTTCAGAACAAAGTTTTCCTCCCTTGCCACCATGCCTCCATTAGAAAACAAACAAACTCAATCCAAATGCAACCTACAGATGTAGCCTGACTCAAATATCATGTTTTACTTTGATTCTACCTCTCCTGTACAGACAACACTAATCATACATTCACTTAGTTTAACAGATGTAACCTAAAAGGACCAGTTTGACCATTTTTCTTGATCAGACGTGCATCTCAACATCCAGCAAACACCAAACCATCTATATATTAAAAAAAAAAAATTAAAACAGCTTCCAAAATATACCAGTTGCTTGAATGTCCGTTAAAGAACTAAATATAAACACCTTGTATCTCATTTTAGCATCCCTGAGATTCTCACTCCTTTTGGCCATACTATAAAATCCTGAACACATTACAAGCCCAATTTACTGTTTTTACTTATCACAAAAAGTCAGCATTTATCATCCTTCTGTTCCTTCTGTCAAACATTCAAATAACCAATGATTTCTAATGCAGGCAAGGCCCCAGCAGCTGACTTGGAACTCCCTGCTCTAATACATCTCATGGCCTGTGACCAAGCTCTTAATGTGAGATTTCTTCTACTTCTCAAAAGCATCGAGACAAAGCATTACAAAAAATAAGCATGGCCTTAAAAACCCCATGGTAGGAACCACGAGGTAGTTCTTGCATTCCCATTTATGAGAACCAAGCAGTTTAAAACTTTCTTTCCTGCAAGCAAGCACTACCAAAACTCTCACTGCTTTCACTGAAGCCAGGATTTTACAGACAGGGGTACTGGATGTTCAGCATGGAAATCAGACCTTTTAGATGCAAGATAAAATGTCATTCTTCACTATCAATTTAGGATAAGCAGCTAGCACTCTCAGACAGCTCTCTTCTCTGCTAGTTTGGCTATCCTTTTAAGAGGGTGGTAGCAGCATCACTGCCACAGAAAAAGCACAGCCAGGATTCCACAGAACTTTCTGTAAGCCCATTAACTGCTTTGGTTTATTGCCTCCAACATTTCCGAGGAAGAGTCTCTGTTTCCCCCTCCTCCATGCTGCTGGCTACTGCAGACTCTCTGGGGATCCCATTCCCACTGGAACACTGGAGCTTCTTGAGAATTTTCTCTCTGGGCACCACTAGGAAAGATTTCACCGTCACCTGGATATCCATAAAGCTACAATGCCAACACGTGGAGTTCCAGCTCACATTCTGGGAAGTGACAAACACTTAGAGGGGCCTCTTCAGCCCCACAAGCTCAGCCCACTGGAAGCTGCTCACATTTCCTTGCAGCTCCTTCTCCCTTGTGTCCTTACCTCATATGGCCGGAGCTCAGGGGCCGTGCTGTTTAGGCAGGAGGGAGTCCATTGGCTGGAAATGCTGACTTTGACATTACTGAACGTCTTTCTGGAAGCATGGAGCAGGGAATAACTGCCAGAAAACACACAGACACAGGTTGGCCAGATCTTCTCTGGAGGTCCAGGGGGAAAAGGTGGAAATACAAATCTCTGAGCAGAGGTACACTCAACCTACCTGAAGAAGGTCAGCAGGAACACAACGATGTGATGGTGGGTGCAGTGGGACACAAGGCCTCTGTTGGCAGGCTGCCTCCGTAAGCTCCCAGGCACGGCCATGCTCCTGGCAGCCCTACCCCTGCTCCTGCCTTGGCCACGAGGGCTGGATGGTGATTAGGTCATTCTTCTCCTCACTTAAAACAGAAGAATGAGGTAAGGAAGGTGAAGAGAAAACATATTTGAATTAAAACACGTGCATGAAGTACAGCTCTGTTGCCCAAACAGCTGGAATTCAGACAGAATAGCTACATGCCGTGCCTTTCCAACTTGTTTCACACCACTACCCATCTCATCACTTGTACATTCCTCAGTAACTTCTATGGCTTAAGGTGTCATGTTATTCCCATTCTCCCAGTACCCTCATGGCACTTCTTTTTTGTTTCTCTCCTAGTAGATGCCTCTTCAGTGCCCAGGACTAAGGGAATACCCCCTGGATCTACCAATTTCCAGCATTCTCCCACTGAGGAACATTCTGCACCATTTACACACACGGTGCACTACAGAGTGGCCATAAATAAGAGCTTTCCACTGCTACCTGGCTGGACACAGACAAGTGGTGGAGCCACAAGAGCAGAACTTGGCTGTGGGTGGAAAAGGGTTTGGGATCTGACTGCCTCATTAATTGAAAGAATATACCCGAGACTGGACTTGCACAGATGAAAACAGGAAGGTAACTGTGAGGACAGTGCTGAAATCCATCAGCTCGAATCCTTGCCTATTTATTCTCAAGCCTGACATTACAGCTCCAATCTGTCACTAACTCATTAGTACAGCACACGACAAGTCACACCTTCCTGTCCCTACCTGTAGGGCACAGGTGACATCTGCCTCAACTTTGAGATAGCCAGGAACGATCAGCAGTGAGGGATGGCCAAGACAGACACACAGTTTCCTCATGTTGCTCCATGTCACCCATGTCACACCACTCCACTCCCCCAGCTATGCTGGTATGGCTGAGGGACCATTTCTGCTAACAGATTTTGGGAAACAGCCCCACAGGGCAGCGAGGGGGTGGATCTCTCTCCACACGTTTCAGAAGACACGCCAACACCACAAACGTTCTGAGGAGAGGTAAAATAAAGCACCACCCCTGCTCTCCCAAAAGATCAGCACTGAAATAAGACAGAAGATAATGCTTTTGTGTTCTTTTGTGTCCACAGGCACAGTTTGTAATTATTTGCACATCTGACAGACGACTTTTCAAGTTCAGTTTCATAACCTCACTTGGAGAAAGTGTAAGTCATTGCCCAGACAGTCTCTCATCCAAGTTTCTGCTGCTGAAAACCCCTTCTTTCACACAGACTTTCTCCTTTTTAAGGTTTCATGAAGACACCTTTAACTGCACACAGTCTCCCTTCCCTGTTCTCTCAGTGATGGCACATGCCTGACCACCAGCAATATCCAGCTACTGCTGGATACATGAACCATCATGGAAACTGAAATCTCATCCGACCTTCAAAACAGAGCGTGGCACGGAGATCCTCTGAGAAACACGGACCCAGCTACGACAGCTTTGAGACACTGGAGTCACATTTATCCTACATCACACCTGAACTCCTCCATTCTCATCCAGGACAAATGCAGCGATGCTGTACAAGACCTGACATCATCTGTCTCCCTCTACACAGCCCAGGTGCACTTGAGGAGTGTGTCCCACCACTCCAGGTGGCACAGAGCACCTCGGTGTGCCAGCACTGTTGTAGGAACATGTGTCTAGACTGCTTGGGTTCACACAGATGAAAAAAAGTGCCTACAACTGGAGCTGTGGGAAGGCAAGCCTAGCCCTAGAAGAGATAACTTTGCAAGTAGTCTTGATACTACCTTCACCTGAGGTCCCAGACCATTTCTCAGAATCAGTGAACGAAGACTCAGCACCCACATAAGTATCACACAGTGCTGCTCCCTTCCAGGCAGCAGTAACCCACAGCTCAGGGCTGTCCCCCACACAAGCTGCATGGAGAAGGGAAGCCAAGGCACTCCAATTTCCCAGCTCCATGGTTCTTACAGGCCTGTGAACCACACGGTCTGCTGGTCAAACACAAGAGCTTCCTTGCCTCTCCCTCCCCTCCCACCAGGCAGATAACAGAGCTCTCCTGAGGAAAGCAAAACACTGCCACTTGTGCAACGCTGTGGGGAAAAGTTCCTTCCTTGGGTAATCAGTCTGCAGCCCAAAGCACCAGATTTACTACTCACTTCATGTCAAGATATGCAAATATAGATCTTATTTGTCCAAGATACTGAGTTTTTTTAAAGCTAAGACCTGGTTTGACCTTAAAGTCACCTGTTTTTCTTTAACAGCATTTACTATTGAAACAATCTGTTCCTAAGAGCTTCCCAACCTCAGCTAGCTTTCTACAAGAAAGGCACAGGACAGGTTTACAGTGTAGAGATAACCATGAAAGATTTTGTTTTCCCTCCTTCTTCATTCTGCCCTTTCTGTATTCAAAACTGGCATTCTCCCTAGGCTAGCAAAGTGTGTAACCGGTTTATTCCTGAAAATTAGTCTTCTAATTATTGGGAGACCACAGCAACTTTGTAGTGGAGGAGGAGCAAAAACTCGGCAGCAGGGTGACCCACAGAACTCAAGACAGTGAAGCACATGCCTTTAAGACAGGAAGAGGAGTGCTTTTAGAGTGTTAGACTGCCTTGTCTAACTATTTAGCACTATCTACCTTCAGCCAGCTGGTATTTTGAGTATGCTTTTGTCAGGCTTTCGCCCTTATTGGTTAAGCTCTCCTCGGTGTTCTGCCTTATCCATTCACTTAAAGTCAAAAATAAGACAGCTTAAGTTCAAAATAAACATCCTTAATGCTACCCTACTGCCCTTCGAAGCCGGCACGAAAGAGCAGCCTTAACATTCCTGAGACTTCCCAAGTGCAAATCAAACCAAGGGCATTTTTTCTTCAAAATAATAATAATTAAAAAACCCAACCAAAACCCCATCAAAAAAACAAACCAACAACCCCCCCCACTCTCATGCCGTTTTCGCAAGCAGACAGAACAGCGGCACAACCCCAAACCCACCGCGGGCCAGCACACGCAGCCCGTGTGTCACCGCGGATGTCCGGGACGGACAGGGGGTGCCCCGAGCACCGGAACGCTCCGAGCCCGATCCGCGGCCGCCGGCTCCG
>VZTJ01002245.1:1420633-1451399 GCA_013397795.1 Orthonyx spaldingii | reverse complement strand
GGGAGCGAGAGGCGCCGGCCCGGCCGAGCCCGGGGCGGGGTGGCGAGGGAACGGAGGGAGGGAGGCAGGGAGGGGGCGGACTACAGCTCCCGCCGGCCCCGCGGTCCCAAGCGGCGCTACCTGGCCCGGCGGGGCAGCGCCGGCAGGTGAGGCCGGGGACAGGGCTCCTTCCTCGGGCCGCGGCCGCTCCTCCTCGCCCGCCTCGCCGCCCGGAGCCGCGATGCCGTTCCCCAGCTCCGGCGCGGACGATGCCTTCGACTACCTCTTCAAGATCATCCTGATCGGCGACTCCAACGTGGGGAAGACGTGCGTGGTGCACCGCTTCAAGACGGGGCAGTACAACGAGAAGCAGCAGAACACCATCGGCGTCGACTTCACCGTGCGCTCCATGGACATCGACGGCAAGAAAATAAAGGTCGGTGGCGGGAGCGAGCCCGAGCCTCCCGGCGAGCAGCACCTTGGCCGTGCCATCCTTCCCGTGCAGGGGCCAGGAAGGGGCGGCAGGCACAGCACCTCCTGCTCGGCCCTGCTGAAGGCAGCTGGCAAAAGCTGACTGCCTTTCTAACCAGGGGTGTTTCCCGGCGGAGCTTTCTCTCAGGGAGATGCCCTGGGGGAAGCAATCACCCTAGTTTGGGTACATACTTGCTCTCGTGACTTCTCTGCATCCACTTGAGGAGAGGGCTCGTGCTTTGCCTGCAGGGAGTTCTTCAGAAGACGGCTCTAGTTTGGAGGGGATCTCTCTTCCCTACAGAGATGTGGGGCGTTGAGCTGAGACACCAAGAAGGGAAAGCCCAAAGGCTCCACTGATGTGTGCTTAATTTGAGGGAAGAAAACTTCCAAGACAAACATCAGAAAAAATTGTCAGCTATAACTTCTCTCTGTGTGCAGATGAGAGTTTGGATGCCTATCCTTTATATATAGATTTGCCCTGCCCAGTCCTGTAGAAGGGTTCTTTGCACTTCTTTTGCTATTAAAAGGCTGTAATGTGCTATATCTTTCACTAGAGTTGTTGAAATTGAGTTTCTTGGCCTCTTGGCAAAGCTGGGTGTACCCTTGCAGCTTTCTCTTTGGTCTGTGAAGATTGACTTTGCAAGCTTGTAAATGGCTTTTCAGATCTAGAGAGGGCAAAGCCACACTGGTGTAGTAGAGTGAGCTGGGACAGGTCTGGCTGCCTTCTAGACAAAGGGTTTCAAATGCTGATGGCAAACACCCAGGAAAGTGGTATTCACTGGTCTTTACAACTTCTGTGCTTTCTCTTACAGATCCAAGTGTGGGACACAGCTGGTCAAGAACGCTTCCGGACAATAACCCAGTCTTATTACAGGAGTGCCCATGGGGCCATCCTTGCCTATGACCTTACTAGGAGGTCCACATTTGAATCCATTCCTCATTGGATTCATGAAATTGAAAAATATGGTGCTGCAAACTTGGTCATGATGTTAATTGGTAGGATTTTAGTTTTAAATATTGTGTTATGTAGATTTTTAATATGAATATAAAATCTCCCTCGTTTCCTACCACTACTTGAAGCATCTACACACTATGCATTAAGGAAGAATTCAGTTCTAATTAAAAGAGATCACAAATGTCAATTTGTGTCAATTTAGCCTAAGCTTAAAAAAAATTAGAAGTCATAGCCTGGTCCTGACAGGACCAAACCCATTGCAGAAAACCTTTTTTAGTTGTTCCTTTCCTGCTGGAATAACACAAAAAGGTTTAGTGCCAGTCTGGAGGCAGGGACCACCTTGTTGAGGTTAGAACTGCAGTAAGCCTGACCCTATACTCCTGATGCACTGGAATGTAGCAGCTCAATAATTCAAGATGAAGGGGAATGCACAGAGCAACACAACTCCCGGTTCTCATCTTTCCTCTCTGTTCCCTTGATATGCATGCGCATTGCTCTGTAATGGGATTCCGAGCAGGTAAGACAATAGATGGGGAGATGGCTTTTGCAGAGCAGGAGTGGTCTGCTTGCATTCCACCAGCGCTCAGGAAACTGCCTTTTGAGGAAAGCAGTGGCTGGGAAGTGCCGGGAATGGAGCTGGTAGGAAGCCGCGGTTCCTTTCCCTTGGGTTTCATGGTTATTATTGTTCTTCCTTCCCCCAAGGAAGAAGCTGCAAATGAGAGCGCTGGTGTGGTGAAACGCCAGAGCGTTTATTTACATTGCCGTGTGCTGAGAGCAGCGCCCGCAGCCCGGGCTGGGGCAGCGCTGAGCCCCAGGCAGGGCCCCTGGGCTGCTGCCTCCGCTCCCAGCACCGTCCGTGCTTGTGCTGCTGCGGGGGTTCCTCCCCGTCCTTCCTCTGAAAGAAGCAAACGATAAATTCTGACCTGCATCTAATGCAGTTCTTGGAACTGGGGGCAAGGGAGGTGTAAATCACTACACTTTGGCTGGGTTTTTCTAACTTCTCTCATGAATCTAAAGAATGAGGCTTATCTGTGCATGTTGGGGGCTGGTGGTGGTTGTTGGTTTTTTAAAAGAGATAAATTCTGAAATTAGTAAAAATAAAGCTTTTGTTAAGGATCCAGCTTGGTGCTTTCTTCCAAAGCTGGTGCTGTTTGCTTTACTTACTTTGGCAGAAGTCTTTGTACATTTAATTACATTTAGTCATGTTATACACCTTATATATATATATATATAGCAGGAGGTTAAAGCTAAGAAACCTAACTTTCCTATCTGGAACTGAAGAAGGAAAAGGTGGGTGGGTTCCTTTTAATAAGGCAAGTAACCCTCAAGCTGGGGTTTTTTTGGCTGGGTTTTTGTTGGTTTTGTCCCTTTTGTGGGGTAGTTTGGTTTTGGTTTTTGGTTTTTTTTTTCTTTTAGAAAAGGGCCTTAATGGGGGAGTAGTTGGCTTATATATGCTTCAAATTCAAGATACGAATTTGATGAAGGGTTGTCTTGAAACTATGAAGGTAGACTTTAGCCAGGTACTGGAACTGATAAATCCACATGTGCTGCAATTGCCTAAATATGCAAAGGTATTTTATCAGAGGTGTTCCATGACTTCTGACAGATTTTAACTAAAGTGCTGCAAGTAAAAGCTTGATCTATACAGGCAGAAACAAGTATATATTTAAGGCGTTAAGGTAGCTGGTCTGAATTCTTGTCTTTTTATATCATCTTAAAAGATTTTTTAAAAAATTTAAATGCTTCTTAATATTTAAAGCCACTAAGGAATAGGGCTGACTGTTGCTTCCAAACAATCCTTTAGCCCCACTACCTACACGAAGTAATTAGATGAACACAGGTTTTTAGTTTTTTCTTGGATTTCAACTCATTTGCTCTCAAATGATTAGCTGCCGTTTTGATCCACAGTCTGTATTTGTGGTTCTGATATACCCACATCTTGTTCTTTCCAGTAACTCTCACTTCTAACACAAATCTGTTTTTTAACACAATTAAATTCATGCATTGCATTTAAAGATGAATTTTTGAGAGGCTAAGTGATTGAAGTATCTCTTTGCCTTCTTTTAAGGGAACAAATCAGATTCGCTGGACAAGCGCCAAGTGCTGTTTGAAGATGCCTGTACCCTGGCAGAGAAGCACGGGCTCTTGGCTGTGCTGGAGACATCAGCAAAAGAAGCTCAAAACATAGAAGAGGTGTTCATATTAATGGCTAAGGAGCTGATAGCCCGAAATACCTTACAGCTTCACGGGGAGAACCCTCCAAACAGCTTCAGTCTTGATTCCAGGCCAGTGATTGCCAGTCCAAGTGTGGAGAAGACCCAGTGCTCCTGTTGAAGAGAGACTTCAGGGAGAACTTGGAAATTGCCATTCTTCTGAGGCTGTTCGGTTCAATTTTATTCAGTTGATGAAAGTGTTCTATGTGGCCTCAAGCCATATCTCTTGATATTTCTACCTTGCAGTTTGGCTTGTGAGTATTTTCAGAGATCATTGTTGCTGTTGGTAGCACAGGTTGCTTTGAACATAGCAACGTGAACTTCTGAGATGAGAGGACTCAGGAAGCTGCCAGCCCTTGCCTTAACCAAAGAGAACTATAAAAATTATTGCCTTTAATTATATCCTTACATGTCTTTCTGGCTGTGTCAGAAGATAAATTTGCACCAGAGCTCTGCACTGACCCTTCTAAGCTGTGTTACTGGTTTTAAGTACAAGCACTTTCCTCCCTGCCAGTAGCTGTAAAAAGTCTGACACATGCTTGGAAAGCACTAACCCACTGCTGCCTAAACTCTCATTTAGGAGCTGTCCTGATGTCAGCCATGTAGCCACCCATCCCAAGGAGCTTAATAACATTTGTGAAAGAGTACAGGCTTTCACATCTGCCCTGGGTTCCTCACCAGACAAACCTGGAGACATCTCTGGAGTTGCGTAGCAGGCAGGATATGATGCACTTCTTCCTGGGGTGAGGAAAGTTGCCTTTCACTTTGCTCTGTAATAGCAAAGATTGTTTGCTGATCTCCATCTCTCTACACAGACTTGCTGGGAGCAGCAAAGCTTCCAGTGAAAGAACCTTTTTTTTCATTCCTCCCTGCTAACCTCTCTTGCTTTTGATGTGCTGATTTTAACCAAAAGCCCAATGGCAGCTCCAGAGTACCCCTGTAGATTTTCAAGGGAGCATGAAAGATGGATGCAAGCTCCTGTAAAACGCAGCAAGGTGTAAGATGGTTTAAATTAGGCAAAAAATTAAAAATTTAAATTGTGTTAAAGCAGAAAGGCAATATGGGGTGCACCAGAAAGCTGCCCTAGGTGAATATATCTGCTACTGCTGTGGAGACTGAACATTGTGGTAGCAGTGGAAGGTTTTGGATTGCTCCTCCCAATTGCAAGCTGTGCTACTTGGGGTTCTCTTTTCTGTATACCTGAACTGAAGGAAGGGTTTGGGCTGGGTTTTTTTTTTTGGTGAGGGTTTTCAGGGGTTTTTTTCTGTTGTTTTGTTTGCAATTTTTTTTTCCCAGTAGATGGAAACAGGGAAGGAGGAGGAGGAAAGAAATATCAGAGCAAATTTTTTTGACTGCAGTCCACATGTACCAAAGTGTATCACGTAGTTGCTGTTAAGCTATGAACTGCAACTCAAACTCGGTGATGATAAAACACAGTTTGTGTTACATGCAAAGCCTGGGAAGGCTGGGGTGTTGCCAGCTTATGGCTGGCTGCCCCTAAGTCCTTGAAAAACAGGGAAAAAATGTAGCAAATATTGCTGGAAAATCTTGTCTGAGAAGCACAAAAAAAATAAAGGAGAATGAATCATTGAATAATAGTCTTGGAAATATTTCTAATGTTCTTAATGCTTTCTCTGGCCAGGTTCTTTGCTATTATATACAAAGAGCAAGGGTTAATTCACCTCTGTGTAAACTGAGGGAGGAATTCTCCATGTTACCCTCTAAGCCTTTTGCTTATGGAGAAAGCTTCATCTTCAGGCATCCTCCTTCTCAAGTTTACTTTTAAAATCTTTATTCCTTCTTCATTTTTACTAGCCTAGTAATTGCATTTCAGTTTGCACATTTAAGCAACAGTAAATACCATAGCCTTTCAAAGTGGCAAGCCAGCTTCCAGACAATGAGTTTCTACAGTTCTTGTCACTACAAAAGCAGTCAAATGTAAACTTAATGTTCTGTTCCTGGTAGTAGTTTGTAATCCATCATTTTTACTTTTTTTTTGTTTTTTGTAGTATCTTCCAGGAGACTGCAATAGAAAAAGTATTGCTTCCATCTCCAGTTACAATCTTTCATTGGTCAAGAATTAAGAGCAAGGATGGTACCAGCAGAGTGTTAACTTTGCGTGGTTCATTGGTTTACCATCTTAATTAGCCACTACTGAATGAAGTTGTTAGGCTTACCCTCAGTATGGAGACTTGTGCAGGCTGACGTGATCCTCCCCAAGTGCCCAGCACTGCCAGGTTACAGGGCTCTGGCTGTTCTCTTCCTGCACACGTGGAGCTCCTGGCAAAGCAAGACCTTCCCTGGCAGAAAGCTGTGCAACACGGGATCAGGGAGAACAGGCTTGTGACTGTTCCCTTTCCTTTAACAGGTCTAACAGGCTTCCTGCTCTTCCAAGAAACTAGTCTTACACACCTCCCTGTTGTGCAGCTAAACCAGGAGTGTGACCTCTTTTGGTTGGTTCTGTTTGGCATTTTCCACGAGGCCTTTGGGCATTGGACATTGAATGGTTTCCACAGAGTGGCTTTTCCAGCTGTCCTTGCGTCAGTGAAGAGCAGCACTTGCTAACAAGGTTCTTCAGAGTATATTGGTAACACTATTACTCATGAGGTAATACATGAAGCTATAAACTACTAAAAAATCCCTTTATTATAGCATGTTATTCTAGAAGACTGTGAGAACCACTAGATTAAAATACAAGCTCAGCATGATCTCTGTGGTTCTGCCTTTCCCCATCAGAGAGCAGATGGAAACACACAACTGTGACAAGGCAAAGTGGCATTAACTGCTATGGAACCTTCTATTCATGGTTTGTTCCCCAGCATCATATGCAAATTCCCAGTGCTTCTTGACAGCATCATTAATGCATTTGTACAAAGGGTTATAAGGTAGTTTACAACACTATTTTAAAGACTACTTACTGTCCCACAGATTTCAGTTTTAGGAGCTGCACATTCAGCATGCAGATGAGCTCATTTGTTCTTACCTACTGGGAAGAAGTATCTGAACCTTAGTTGTGGCACGTTACTTGCACTGGTGCCACAGCCAGGCCAGAGGAGATGAAGCAGTACCTATTGGTGGACCAGGGTAATACAAGTAATTAGAAGTATTTTAAAATGTAGCAAAGTGACACCTCCCAGTGACCAGTTAAAAACCAACACTACAGCAGCCCAGTAATGTGTAAGGCACACAGCACTGCCTATGTGGTCAAGCTTTGCTTTATATGCAGGAGACAGGCTCAATTACAAAAGCTGAGGTTCTTATCTAATCATTCCAGTTAATGTTTAAGTATAGTTGGAAGGGAGCCAGAGAAAGCAATTGTCAGACCCTGAACAGAAGTGGAGAGCTCTATCTTGGAGCCTTCTTTCAGGAAGGAGATGCATGCCTGTGCTTTTGGACAAGGAACTTGAAGTGAAGCTTCCCCCAGCCAGGTGAGTGCTCCAATGGCAGCGCTGTTCCAGCTGCCCCTTCCCAACCTGGGCTGCCAACAGGCATTTTCCTGGCTCTCAGCTCCCAGGACACCACATTTNGGGGGGGGGGGGGGCCCTGAATAGTCACTGCTTAGCAAACTGGCTCCTGAAATAATTTTCAAGCACACCTCTTAAGCAACTGTGTTCAGAACTGGAACTACACCAACAGGCAATGCTGGGATATCACAGTCCTTTGAGAATAGTTTTAGACAGGCCAAGAGCCCCTTTGTCCTAAGAGTACTTCCCCTTGCAATAGGAATTCAGTTTCAGATGGGTAGGGCTTTCAAAAATCTTTTAAAGCACTTTTTCTAATGCTGCTGTTGTAAGCCTGCACAGCTTGTGTCAATGTAATGACATCAAGCTGTTGCCAAGCAGGGGGTGACTGTGGCTTGACAGCGAGTGACAAACAGCACATCCATGGATAACAGGGCAAGAGTTCAGTGTATCTGCAATCCTGCATTTCCTTGCTACTGCTGTGAAATTTTCACTCCTAAGTCTAGTTTTGCTAACCTGAAGTGAGGCTCACAACTACAGTTTAATGCCTTTCTAATGCTAGCATTAAACTTTGTAGCTACTTGATCCCTGCAGCACAGTCCTGTATTGTATCTCAATCCTAAGGGATTATATGTGGATTCCCTCATTTTAAGATGCTGCAGCATTAATAAATTAATCTACACAAGTTTTGTTCCAAACACGAGACACCCCATAGCTCATGGTACCCTCAAATTAGGAATCTCCTCTGCACCTGCAGTAGCAGGGAAGTTACTTTGTGTTTCACTAAATGAACCAGGTGTTCCCTCAAAGATTACAATCCACCTTGGGCCACAAAGGCCAGCTGTGCTACCATCATTTGCACTAAAGCAGCAGAAGTTGTACCAAGTGCTCTTACCTTGTATGATTATGTTCAGAGCAGGGAGAACAGGCATCACACTTCCTCTGCACTTCCCACATGACGCAAAGGCCTGTATCAAACTAAATGTACATATTCTGGCCTTGGGAGTAAAGTCAAGGCACCTCAAGTAACAGCATCCATCTTTTTCTAAAGGTTTTTGATTTGAAATTAAGATTCTGCTGGTGCAAGTTTATGGAGACTTTGGACCTTTTCCATCTTGACACTACTCTCATTGGCCTCTTCAGCTTCTGTACCTTAAGTACTTCCTTGAAGAGAATGTAGCACGGCCCAAGTTCTCACCCTCCATCTTCTTACATTATAAATTTGTCTTAATTCTACTGAATTTATTCTTGTTCTCAGAGGAAAAACATCGCAGCCTACTAACATACTGATTTCAGAGGCCCTGCTATTTTCAGCTGTCCCATTCTGGGCTTGGTGGGGGTGGAAATCACAATGCTCTAGCCAGTTCAGAAACAAACCTCCCACAACACAGTTCAGATGGGAAGTGGCACCCAGCAGTACTGGCCTGGAGACAAATACAGGCAGTTCCTGAACCTGCACAACAGGAACCACAGCACAGTTCAAAGCAAGAGGAACTCCTTGTCATGACGCACGTGAGCACATCAGTGGCCGTGCAGCTCCACCCACCAGCCTCCACCAAAGCAAATCACTCCTCTGGGTGTTCTCAGCCTCCTCTGCACCACGCACAGGAGAAGCTTGAGAAGCAGCAGCAGCCACCACTGTGCCACACGTACACCCAGGCAGAGAGTAAAGCACACCCCTCCTGACCCCTTATGAAAGCAAGCTCACCTGTGTGCTCTGGCTGGTAAGTTCATTACCTTTTTCCATCTTATCAGAACACAGCTTTGGTACAAACTCACATTTGAATGAAGCTTTCTAACGTGGTGTAAAAACTTATGTGCACCATGTACGGCAGGAAGGCTTGAATTTTTTTCTGTTTCACTCTTTTATCAGTTTGAAGTGTCATTTGCTCAAATTACATTCCTTTCCTCCCTCTGCTACTTGCTCCTGGGAAAAAAACCCATCAAACAAAACAGAAATGGCTTTACTTTGTTCACTTGAACTTTTCTTAGTTATATCCCCCAGCACCTGAATATGCTTCTAGCAGTTTACTTCCAACTTTGTGTATTTCTGCAGAAAAATGCTTCTTTCTGAACACACACAGGCTTTGAGCACACAGAGCCTCAGGAAGTAGCCTGTAGCAGTGCTTGGACTTGCTGTCCGAACAGCACTATGATAGGAAACTATGGATAAAAGTATGTCCTGCAGTTGGCTTTGTTCAGTGCAAATAAAATTAACACAATAGTGCAGAACTTATTTATGAGAAAGCAAGATATGTCTGTTCTAACTAATGACCCCAGATATTCCTTTAATAGATCAGCTTTCTAAGCTGTCTGTTTGGAATGTGTCCCTTGCATTACAGGTTCTTTCCTGGATAGGCTCTAACAATGCTAGAATTCGGTATTAAGCATAACACAGTTCTGCAGGAGTTAAGAATAAGTGACATAAATGCCTTCGTATTTACAGAAACACGTACAAAAATAACCAAGTTAAAAACCAGAAGCTTCAAACTTAACAGAACAGACTGACTCCTTGTTTAATTTTTTTTTCTTTTTTTATTTGGGAAAAGTGCTTCTTACAAAAGGCAGCTGCAAAACAATACGTTATAGACCTCAGAACAATTTCTCATTCCATTTAAAAGTGAAAGGAGAGGCAGTCTAGGGGACAAGAGCAGCAGGAGAACAGATCACGGGGCATCCACAAGTCAATAAAAAACAGCAATAATGTAATGCAAGGTTAAAATTCCTGTGCTGGGGCTTTGGTGGCAAAGTAATTTCTCAATGCAAATTACAGCCAGAAACTGCACGACTGCCTTTGTAAGCAGTAACTCACATAAACTGAACAGCTTTACCAGGCAACCTGCCCAACTCAGCTGCAGAGAGGCACGAGTACCTCAGAGCAGCTGGGAGGCACAGCGAGTTTCTAGCAAAGCTCACGGCTTAAGTGTTTACATGAAGTTCTAAAACTTACAGAGCGATAAAGCTAAAGGGTCCTCTCTGGTGTTCCTCTGACCCCACCTTGGCTAACCGGATTTCTGCTCCTGGACAACCCTAATCATACACATGAAAGAGAGCTGGTGTGTCAGGGAGTGCCATCTATCAAGTTAAGTGATAGTCAGGATCGTTTCCCAGTCTGGGCTGAGACCACTAGACCAGTTTCATGTCCAATTGGAGGCTAGACTTCATGCACCAAGAGGGGATGAAAGATGGTTTCGTTATTTTTAACTTACACAGAGTCTCCCCATCCTTGAGGTCCAACTCTACATTTATCTGTATATACACATAGAGAGTTCTCCTTTCACAAAGACATTTTCCTTTCATGCTAAACACAGTAAAAATCCAGAACGTTCACACTTGGTTCTGGTTACACAGTAGTAATAGTAATGTGCAAGTAAACAGAGACCAAAAGTCACAAATGAAGACGTGTACATGAGGGGGCTGGAACGGAGCTGATTCCAGAAAGAATATTTTTATCTGGCCTGAAATCAGAAATATTGGTACAAAGACAGAATAAAGGCCATCAGCCAATTTACATCCCCACTGCATGGCCACTGCTCATTTTTGTATCTGGGCTCTTCAAAATGAGTGTGGAAGTCCTGTAAACACTTTAACCCTGGAACTGGGTGAACTCTGTTGGGTACACAGATGAAGCAACAAACCTAAGCTAACTGTTTGACAGTTAAATTTATTTTTACAAAAACTAACATTTTAAAGATTTATTTCTTGTTATTTGTTTAAACAGAGGAAAAACAACACTCCTGGGGTGGGAGAGGAAGGGAGGGGAAGAGACAGACCCTGGGTAAAAGTTATTACAACAGCACCTGGAATTGATTGGCCTGCCTAGGAGAAACACAGGCACTGCCACAACACCACAGGTAATAGCTACTGCCTGAAGCCAAGACAACAGTCCACACTCCACTGACAGGTGCTATAGATCCAGATCATAATAATCTTCCAGCTCATCATGAAATAAGTCCCACTCGTCCTCGGAATCTGTTAGCTCATCATCACCTCCGGCTGCCAACAGCATAAGCAACATCTCACCGAGCTCAAAGGTCACCACCTCGTCCTCGTCGGTTTCAAAGGGATCACCATTCTCCCGCTCCTCGATGAACTCCCAGAACCGATTCCTCCGCTGGGCCTGCAAATGGAACACAAGGATTTCCCCAGGTGACCAAGTGGTACAAAGCAGGAGCCTTTCCAGAGGCTGACAGTGCCTCTGGTGTACTTTCTGACATGCAAGACATCACATTTCTGTTTCAGGGAGATACTGACCTCCAGGAGAATTTACCCTTACACACCCCTATTAATGCTACCCAACATTTCTACTTCAGTATGTTGTAGGAAAGTTTTTAAAATTTAGTCTTTCCATCTTGGCCTCCAGCATTCACAAACTTTAGAGCACCGCTTCCTTCAAATTCACCATTACAGAGGTCTATCAGAAGTGGAAAAAAGAAGAGTCAATATTTCCCTATTCTCTTCTCAAGGCAGAAGACACAATGCACACCCCTCTTGTGCTCTCTCTCTATTGAAAGTACAATTAAACAGCAGCACTAACCCGGTATCTACTTGAGGTTCCTACTTTGGGTCTTTGTGGCTCCTCTTGGCGGCCATCAGGATATTCATGCTTGTAAAAACAGTTCCCTCCAAATGGACAGCTCCCACGGCCTTCATCAAAATACCTGCATGGCTTGTTGCTGGAAAGGAAAATATCGCAACCCTTACTGACAGCAGACCCCAATCAGACTTCAGAACTGCATTTACCTGCAGTCCACAAGGATCTCAGGTACCAGGAGCAGAAGGCACTTTGTGAGTAAAAGACCTACACGCAGAAATGATTTGTTACACTACGTGTGGACTGATGCATGCAGGGGGACACGCACAGTGTGCAGTGCATGATCTTGGAGTACCTCGTGGCTCCACCACCAGTGTTTTGTGTAGAGAAGGGAAAGACTGAGGTGAAAGACCACAGGAATAGCTTTGGGACTGTGTGCAAGCACCTGTGGGCAGATCGGCAAAGACGCACTTCGCACGTGGTAGTGGAAAGGGGCTTTACATCAACGCCCTTCTTCTCCATGTGTGCCTTTATCTCTGCAGTCTCAATTTGATAAAAGGCTGCATTGCTCATACCTCATTGCCTCCTTGTATTTCTGAATGAGTTTCTGCTTCTCTTCCTTCTCCTCCACCCAGTACTCACTTGGAATGACAAAGTTAGATGTGATCCGGCATTCTGGGCAGGACCTGGGAAACGAACAGACTGGGCTGCAAAATTCCACATTACAGGGCGCTCTCTCTCCTACATAACAAGTCATGGCATATATCCCTCTTTAAAGAGGTACTGTACTCATATACTTGCTGTACAACCTTTTCAATCTAGATTGTCTTATACATGAAGATAACCTAAATTCTCGTCTTCAAGAACTCAATGGCACTGGCAGCTGGTCAGCTTGTCTCAGAAAAGCTTGAAAAAACACTTCACACAGACTCCTTTTTCTTTATAATTAAATAAATTTATTTTGGTATTATTCCTATATTTATTTGATTGGAACTTTGTGTTTTCTTGAACAGCCTTAAATGGAGAAATGTTTTGCCAACTGAGTAATGCTCTAAGGCAGTAATGAATTAAGCAGCATACATTCTGAGCTGGTTAATCTGTTTCCAGATTCCTGCCTGGGTGTCCAAGACATAAACAGTAACTACTGGACAACATGCTACTAAATAAACAACAGTTATTTACTACCATTGAGTTTTGCAAACTTAACCTGAGTGTAAATGTTATCCCTCACAATTATTTCACTCCTAAACTAAAGGTTAGTATGCATTAAATGCAGTCTCTGTGCAGTCTGCATCTGGAAGTCTGTTTCAAGTTGTCAAAAGTTACTAAGTTCTTCCACAGTAACAAAGCACAATCGAAATGGGGAAGTGCCTCACTTTATAATCTTGCTCTCAAATTGTTTAGCACTCCTCCACTTGCGGATGCACTTGAGACAGTAAGTATGGCTGCAGTTGGAGAGGATCCCAAAGCGGCGCTCGCTGGGATTGGCTTTCTCATACACCACCTCCATGCAGATCCCGCACACCATGTCTTTACTACGCTGGACGGCAAAGGAAAGCTCCATGTCCTTCTCGTGAGCTTCAATGCAAGACTGAAAAGGAGACACAAAGAAAACAACTACAGAGACAACTGGTCACCTGGTGAGGTCTAAGCAGGTTTTTTAACTCAGTTTGCTGTTTTGCATAAAGAATAGAGTGTGATTGAGCTGAAAAAATCTTTATCCTCAAAAAAAAGTTTGCTCAAGTAATGGGGAACAATCAGTTCAGAGTTCAAATTCCTTCCTTCAGACACTGCTTTTAAACATGAAAAGGCAATCTAAAAGACCGTCCACTTTTACTAGGCAAAGAACAAAGCTTCAGTATCTTTAAGCAGACTGCCCTCCCAACACAGATAAGGAAATCCAGCTGCTTTTGAGTATGGCCCTGGCAGGAAACAGTCCTGTTTACAACCGAATTTCATTCACTGCCTGACCTGCACACACCTTCAAATGAAAGGGAATTAGTAACAAGTGATTGAGGGGAGCTAGGAAGCAATAACTTACAGCTGTTAAACACCAGACAGTTGTTTGCTTACCTTTATGTGCTGAGATCTCTGTGCAGCATCAATGGGATGCAAGACCTGCAGGCCACACATATCACACACATCCCCATGGATATACACGCAGTTTTCTCCATAACGACATTCTCCTAACGCAGCGTAGGGGCACAGCTCCTTCTTCATCTCCACATCTGCCTGCTGCTTCTCGTATTCTTCTTCAATCACCATTTCCTGCAAGGGTGCTTCAGCACAGAAAGGAGCAGCTGGGAACAGAATTAAGCACAGTAAGCAGCACATTCAGATATTGAGCACCAGGAATAAGAACACTCAGATTACCCAAACAGAGTAATAGAAACAACCTAGGTTCATTTCAGTCCAAGTTTCACACACACCCAACATGAACTAAATTATTTTCCCCACTCAAGAAAGTTCAAGACCAGTTTCTTCATTCTTCAACCCAGACACGATGAAAACTATCAAAGTTTCAGTGGTCAGGGCAGATCCACTTACAGGCTAAATCCACACTAGAAAAATCTCACTAGTCCTCAGCAGCTTAAATACACTGTTACACAGATTCTGTGTCAGCAACCATTAAATAAGGTTACAAATCTCTCCCTGCTTTGAGAATTAATTTCACTTCAGCTAAAATTTTCACATCAGCTAAAGTCAACAGGTTTTTTCCCAGAAATTACACAGCTGAAGTAATAAAGGGATATCCAGCATAACAGAATGTTAGTATGGCAACACTACGTCAGCAGTTCCTTATGTGCAGGCTCATTAGCACACTGTTGTTTAGCCTCCACAAACTTTCATTTCTGGACTCCCATGCATCTCTAGGATTGATAGAAAAGTGGTGTCCATACCTCTCTAACTCCATTCTACATATTTGCTAAAAAACCTGTCCTAAACAGATATCCGGTCAATTAGCCAGACACATGAACCTAAGAAACTGAAATTCAGGCTATTTTCACTGCATTCTAAGCTAGGATTTTGTAAAACTGATGGCTAAGTAAATTCCCTTATCTAACTCTAAACTGAACTGAAATGTGTATCATTTCTCTTCTCCCTTGAGACAGCTACTGCTGAACACTTCTCCCTGTACCTCAAACAGGTGCTTGCCTGCCTCACCCCAAGTCAAACAGCCTTTTGAGATTGTTACATAAGTAGGATGATTACTGAATTAGAAGACAAAAGTAGTCAGCGTGAAGCTGAAGATGTAATAAAGCATTACCACATTCAGAGTAAATACCAGGAAGAACAGCAGCTGGAGTTCATTTACATAACCAGAAGCTCTTACAAGAGTAACAAATCATCTATGCTATAAGGAAGCCTAACTTTTAGATGCTGTTCAAGCACTAGATTTGGAGAGACAAGCAAAAGGCATACTTGGATCAGTTAAAGTGAAGGACAGACTCCTTCTCAAAATTAATCAGAGGGTGCACACTCGCACTGTGTTCATCCCCGTGGAGCAAAGACATAACAATAGGCATGTATCAGTCTGTTACTTTTAGGACAAAGAAAAAGAAAATGCAGGTCCCTGAGACTTAAGTTTTGAGAAATAAGCAAATATTGAAGATTAGTGTAGAAAAATATTAGCTCTCCAGATAAGATCAAGTCTACTTCTTGAACCATCTCTGACTGTAGTTCTCTCTCACGCTGATCTTGGAGCAGTCTGTTTGTTAGAAACATACTTCTCAAAGCAAGTGAGTGAGTGAGTAACAAGTCACCTGGCAACCTGCTCATTTTTCAGTCAGCCATTCCCAAACAAAGTATGTTCATTACCTCTTCTTCCCAATGAGTTCTAGTGAACTAGCACCAAGAAAAGTAACAACAAACCACGTACTAGGCTCTACATACTCATCTGAGTAGCTCAGCATAACATGAAAATATGTACTTACTTATTGAAATCCCACTGGCCCTCCCATTTGAAATCCATGGTCTCCACTTCCAAAAGAAATCATAAAAATCACAACTACTATTCAATTTCTATTCCCTCAATTGTTGCATTTGCCAGTGTTTGCTCGAGTTAATGTTGTCACAGATTTTTTTTACCTAGTTGAGGGCCATGAAGATGGTTAGAGGGATGGAACACCTCCCCTATGAGGAAAGGCTCAGAGAGTTGGGGTTGTTCGGCCTGGAGAAGAGAAGGCTCCGGGGTGACCTTACTGCATCCTTCCAGGACCTGAAGGGGGCCTACAAGAAAGATGAAGAGGGACTTTTAACAAAGGAATGTAGTAATAAGACAAGCAGTAATGGTTTCAAACTAAAATGCAACCTGAAAGAGGGCGGGTTTAGATTAGATATTCGGAAGAAACTCATTACTGTGAGGCTGGAACAGCATGCATATCCTCTGTATCTACTGCACTGTATCAGCTACAGTTTTACTTCCTCTTTGAAAGCACAATTAGAAAAATTCAGAAGACTCCACTGTCTCAGCAGTTACAAATCCAACATCCTCAGAGTGACATTTGTTCTCTATGATTCTGTCTGCTGTTTTCCAAATCTCTGCTCACCAGTAGGTGGACTCAATCCCCACCTTCTCACTGCCCATTTCCCAATCAACAGGGTTAAATTCATGCTAGTGGAAAAACTGGTTTGTTACCTTTGATCCACACACCACCTGCTTGCACTTTAGGACACACTTGGTAGTATCAAACACATCAATCTTTTGGTAACAGGAAACAGACACCCAATTTAGTGCTTCTTGTATTTCTGCCTTTCTACTCTTCCTCAATTACTGCAGAATATTGAGCAGCAGTAGCTGCAGAACAAGTATGGAAATGTGGCACATCTGTACAACTAATAAGTGAATGCCTGAAGAATCATCACTATTTTCTATGCTAGGTCCTGAAGTCATCTTCAAGATACCAAAACAGAGAATCATGGTAAAAGGTGAGCATTATAGTCCAAGCTATGCATAGTTAAACTGCCAACCTTGAATCTTTATCGTTTGTAAGACAATTTTAAACACACAGGTTTCTAGGTAACCTTGAGAAATAGGTTTTATTTTGAAGTTTCCAAGTATCTGTACATTTCTCCAGTGATTTGACAAGAATAATCTGCTTTAAGGCATACACTATAGAACACACTGCACACATCTTCATTTTTGTAGCTGAATAAAGACAGTTGCTTCAGAAAAGTAAAGGTTTTTTAAAGTCACCATGGGAATTAGCATCATGTAGCACTGTTCAGAACAGAAACAGATGAGTATGTTTGTACATTAAAATACATCAAGTTTCAAAGGTTATAAAACAGATCTGCAACAAGATTCACAGAAGAGAATGTTATTTAACTTAATCTGGCACAAGTTTGCATGAAAAATAAGCCTAACCCCTGGAAAAAGAAACTGCTTTAGTAAAAGTAAATTAACAATATAATGACTTAAACTTCAGGAAGAAGCACCAGCTCTTCTATAAGGACTTGGGTGTACTTAAAAGATCTCTGGCTGCTCAAACTAGCAATGAATTCCAGTGGAGGGCCAGCCAGCCATTGATGGGGCTGAAGCCCAAGAAAAGAGACTGACTCTTCTCAGATGTGCACATGACAAGAGACAGAAGGCAAGCTGAGGCAGGGAAAAATCCAATTACATACTAGGAAAGAGGCTTTCTTTGTGAAAGAAGTCAAACACTGCAAAGGATACCCAGAGGTTATGGCCCTTTGAACATCTCTGATGAGAGAGATTCAACTAAACAAAGCCCCTGGCAACCTTTAAGCAGGAAATGAACTAGTTGAAACCCAGAGTTTCCTTCCAATCTAAACTATTCCATTCTGATTAAAATATTTCAAAGAATCCTTTGTCTCAACAAGCACAGAAGCTGCATCTTTTATGACCGTAAGGTGACATATTAACAGGCAGTGGTCAAGTTTTCACTCCTGTGGGATATACTCAAGTCACAGATCTATCACACAACTCCATAATCAAACTTCCCAACAACACTAGCAAACTGTTTATGTCACTTGACCATTCCTGCTCAGATGGCAGGAGGCTCCAGGCAGTACCCTGTAACACTGAGGTCATTCTCTTTTCAAATCTGACAATCTGAGCAGTGCTGTGGAGACAAAGTAGTGTAATCTGAGCACTCTATGAGTTCTTCAAACTCTTCTGAATGCAACGTGTCCATTTTGAATTCAAACAACTATTTAAGTACTCATGGTCTCCTCATGCCTTAGAGAGACAGCTATTAGAAATTATGTTAAAGTGAACACCTTCAGCCTACTTTTCACTTAAATTTTAAGACTCTGTTATCTTTCTGCAGGAAAAACAGATGATAAGTATGGTACTCATATAGCCTGGTCCCATAAGATGAGCTTCTTCAGTCTCATTCTCATCATGGGCTGTCACACCTATTAGAAAGTTCAGTTCCAGAAAGGTAACTAGAATAAATCTTTTTTTGCCTCTGCTCATGAGATTCGCAAAAGTAAACATTAGGCTTCAATTCCTTCTACAGGAATCTGCACCTCCACTGAAAAACCTTTAAAAGACTGCAAAACCACCCCAAACCAAATCAACCAACCCAAAACACAAAGGCAGCAGATTATCTCTCCAGAGTAGCATTATTAATTGCATCACCAGTAATTTCCTCTCCCATCCCATATGCAAACTAAAATTCAAAGGAGATTCTCAAGTCATTCAGAAACATAGCAAGAGAAAGTCAGTCATGCAGAGACTGCCTTGAAATACACCTGGTTTCAGAATGGAACAGCCAGTCCGACTACTCATGCTGGAAAACTCAAGCTCACTGGAACTGATCGATAAATATGAATAGCTGTACTCAAAAGCATTAAAATAAATGCCCTACATAGAAACTGTTGAGCCATGATGGAAATTCCCTGTTATCCCATGATCAGCTTACCACGTCCACAGTATGGCTGCCCAGGGACAAACTCCACTGCATTCACCCAGTCTTCAGCCCCTACTCCTGCTGCTGCCAGATCTGTGTTTTCATCTTCTATCTCAGCAATAAATTCTTCAACTGTTTCAGGGAGTGGTGCAAACTCTGAGGACACTGATGGATAGATGTCAGCCTCTGGATTCACATCAGCCACTTCTTCCTGTATTAGTGGCTTGGTATGTTCATATCTGAAAAGTTAAAACACATCATGTCAACTTTCCACAAAAAAAAACACCTCCATGTGTACTGGAAATAAACTATTGAAGATGTGAACATGCTGTTTAGTAGAAGGACCTAGAAATGGCTTGGAAGAAAAAGACACTGATGACCCTTTATAGAGATATGCTTTCACTTGTGTAATCTGTCAGCATTGCTCAAGGAAACACAAGTTACTCAAAGATTTTGGAGGAAAAAAGAGCACAATTCTTACTTAAGTTATACAGAACAAACTTCAATTATGTCCCAAACTGGTCAGGTACCTATTACACTTGTGTAGTAATACCAAATGAGAAAAAAGAGTTTATTTGGCTTTATAAAGAGAAGACTAAGGACAGACACGGCTGTCTCCAACTACCTCACGAGAAGCCACAGGAAAGATCAGCCAGAGTCTTCCAAGAGGTGCAGTGATAGGATGACAGTCAGTAGACACCAGTCCAAAATGGGAAGTTACAGTTATAGATATTAGGAAAGAAATTTGCTGTAAGAGTAGTTAAACACTAGAATGGGTGCACTATCTTCATGCTCGCAGATACTCAAAACTTGACCAGACGATGCCTTGGGCAACCTGGCCTCAGTTGGCACAGATTCAGAGATTCCCACCAACATGAAAGATTCTTTTCCTGTGTCTAAGCATCTTTCCTCATGCAGATTTTATGCTGAATTTGAGTACTTATTTCTAATGCCTCTTTCAGCTCATTGTGGAAAATTATAATCAGAACATTTTGAGCCCTACCACCCAATAAGCAGGAAGACACCATTTCCCTCAAAAATCTGTCTTCCAGCAACTAGGAGACTATATGGGAAAAACAAAACACAAATATACTGTTGTAGTCTTAGATATTTGCTGACTAATTTCAAGGACAACAGGAGGGAATTTTTTGAGATAATACAGAAGTTGAAGGGACTATGATTCATTTAGCTTGTGTCAGATTGAAAACAACAAAGTGTCACAGCTCTTGCATATTAAAGAGGTGCTCCCAATCAAATGTCATCTTGGAAATCCTAAATCTATGAAGCACACATTTAAAATTCAAGCCTTCAGATCTCTACATCTGTGGCCTCCAAAGTGTATGCACCATACAAGGTGCCCAAGGCAACCCACTGGGGGTGCAGGAACAAAATATTAGAACTTAGTGGATTTTTTTTTCCCTTAAAAATTAAATAAATTATTAAGATACATATTGATGGCAGTGTCCTCACAGTCCATATGTCAAGGGGCCCATGTGTGGTTTGTGTGAGGTGCCCTGAAGGAGGGGACATTCCACTACCCAGTGGGTGGACAGTGTCATCCCCCCTCGCCTGCTCACTTTCAGCACACTGTGACATACTGCAGTTTGCTTGTACCCATCTAGTGAATCAACAGATGATCTGATCTTGTTTTACCTAAATTAACCCTGACAAAGTGAACAAGCGGCTTGAAAAGATGTCTGCCACTGTGGGCAGATGACAACACTGATAATGTGAGCAAAAGCCAACAAGAAAATGTCAGAGCTAACACTTCTACTACAAGCTCCTCATCAGCCACACTACGAAGTAAAACAATGCCAGCCTCATCAGCTTGAACTCAGGGGGAGGGGAACCACAGAATAAATCAAGATTACCAAGAAGGCCATCTGAAATATGGATTGACATCTGCTATTATTAATGAAGAACTATGCCCTTGGTGTATACTGTACCTTGAGACATTAGCTACTACTGTATGCTAGTATGAAGCCATCTCAATTAGCAAGACATTGAAAATCAAAATATCCAGAACACAAAGACAAACCTCCACAATTTTTTCCAAGATGTTTCAAGTCAAGTGATACTCAATCCAGTGCTTTGCAAAATCTCACAATAAGGGTTTAGAAGCCTCTTTTGAGGCTTGTTACATAACAATGAAAGACAAAAAGCCATATGACACTGGACCACTTTTTCTTCCTGCTGTGGTAAAAATGACCAAAATAACTCATGGAAAACAATATGGTGACAAAGTAAAACATAGTCCTTTGTCTGCAAATATTGCTGGGAAATGCATAGAAAACACTGCTACAGATTTGAAGAAACAAGTAATAGAACAAATTTTGCAGTGTGGGAAGTTTGCTATATGGCAGAAGGAAAAGTACAAATGTTTTTCATGTGTCTCAGGTTATAATACTTGCTAGATTCTGTTTCAATAATGAACTACTTTTTGTGAGACACCAAAGAAAAGATGTACCAGAACAGAAACATTGTCAACAAATTACTTCTTAAATAAAACAAAAAAGATTCACTGGAGGAGATATATTCTCAACAGCAGACAACTACTTTAATAAAAACAATGCTTTATGGAAAAACTGTGCAAGTATAGCCACTGAAGGTGCAGCTGCTCTGACAACAGTAAGAAATTCCAGGGTGAGGTTACAGGGATAGCACCACACCAGAAATTCATCACTGCATCATTCATAGGCAAGATATTGCAGCAAAGATGGATCCAGAAGCACCCAAGTGACACTAGAGAATGTCGTCAATGTAGACCTTTAAACAGTCAAACATTTACCACAGTTATGAGATGGAGAGCCACCATGAAAATCTTCTGTACCACACAGATGTTTGCTGATTATCTCATGGTAAAGCACTTAAAAATTGTCAAGGATGAGTCATGCATGTTTATTTCACAAAGACAAGCAGTCCAAATTTGCTGCCCTTTTCTGTGGTGACAAGTCACTGCGAGCAGTATGCTGCTGAGCAGATATTAAAAAACCAAAAACAATCCAAACCAAGCAAACCCAACCACATTCAAACTGTCCCTCCCTCCAAGATAAAAGTCATCATATGAACAGATAATTGCTTTTTGAAGCAAATTTGTGGTATGGAGACAACACTCTGAAAATGAAGTAATTCCACCATTATATGATTTTTATTGCCAAAAACTACTCAAGTGTGTCAACTACAAAAAACCTTTCATACCTTGTACACTCAAAAAACTTGGAAACTGATTTCTCTAACATGTTTAAAAATCTTTCAAATTCAGAATTCCAATGTATTTTGGGTTCATTTGCTAAAAATATAAAAATGCAACACCTTGCAGTTAATCTGAACTAACAGTTAACTGACATCAGGGAATATGGAAACTTACTGGCTAAATTTATCACACATTAGTACATGCAGCCAACAATACACTTCCTTTTGGATCTGCATATCTTTGTGAAAGATCTTTTTCAGCTATGACTGCCATTAAAATCAAGGCCTGAAATAACCTGAACCTAGAATGAGACCTTCAAATAGCTGTATAACAAAATGTTACACTGAGATTTTAAAAAATAAGGAAGCCCATTGAATCAACATTACTGTCAGTAAAAAAATATTATTACTAACAAGGTTTTCAGTGACAGTAAAAATAGTTTTTGACTTTATAAAATATTTATTAAATACTTTTCATTTTACCTTTAATACACCCTTTTAAAAATTCTGATTTTTTATTATATTTTATAATGTATATAACATTAGTACAGTAGTAGATGTAGATATATATATAAAAATATAAATAAATGTGTATGTTGGTGGGAGCCCAAAAATGTTGAACTGATGGGGTGCATGATCCAAAGTTTGAAGACCATTGATCTACATGAACAAAAAACCAACACCAACAGATAGAAGACAACAGAGAGGTTTACTTTGTTACCTTTTTGAAATACAGTAACCCTTTATTAAATGTGAAAGCAAAGCTAACTACGAACTACTATACAAAATCATTATGCAAACATTTAATCATGAATTAGAGCTGCAATAAGACAATGCTAAAACTTCTGATAAATTTTAATAGAATGAATGTATGATGATACAAACATTTGTAAGCCTTTGTAAAGCTTTGCTCCACTAGCAAAGTGTCTGTTTTCTTTCTTGACATTTTTTTTATTATCATTTCAGGGATACAGATTAATTCATACTACATTTTCATAAAGTAAGGCTATTTTGTACAGGCAATGTTTTAGAACTTACATGACAAACTCCAGTTACTTTTCCAAAATGGCATTTCAAGTGCCAGAATATCAAATTCCTCAAGAGACAACATCAGGGAAAAAAATAAATTCTTACCTGTTCAGGCTCTTATGATGGCTTAAATAATGTAACTCAGTTTCACCCATTCAGCTAGTCTGAATGTAGTCTCAGATTTCAATTAATCTACTCATGTTATTAATAAACAAATTAGAAAACTCCACACCTTGACAACTATCACTTGTATGCAAACCAGTTTTCACCTTGCCTTTGCTCATTTATTTGTAGAGAGTACACTGGTATTTAGTAAGAGAAGACAGTTTGTGAAAAGCTATTTTTATAAATTTCTGAAGTTGCAACGAAAAAGGAAAACACTAAGATTTACTGTCTTTCCCTGAGCTCTCTACTCAGGGATTCAGAGTGAAAAGCCTCCTGCAGGATTGTGGCAGTTACCCAGTCAGTGGCTGTGGTCACAGGTAACAATGGACAATCTGCAACCCCTGCCTTCTGCATGGATGTTAATGAAGAAGCAGGATGGTTAAACTATTCCCCTCAGAGCAGTGAATCTGAGGGGGATGGGGGAGACAGGCATTGATACTTTCCCGCCGTTCACAAGTGTCAGTCAGGTTCCATCTCCTCCCCTGTCCCCTTCACAGTTATTTTAATATTCATCAGTTGCTCGAAAGTTCTGTTATCGTGTTCTGTTGATTGGTTATATTAATGTATTCCACCCCTTTGTTTCCCCATTGGATATTCCCCGAGCATGTTTTATTTCTCTATTGGTTTATTCCCCTGTTTCTCCCCTTAGACTGCCCCTTTCTCTCACCCCTTTTAAACCCCTGCACACCCTCAGATCTCGGCTTTTTGTGACTTACCTTCAAATTATTATTAAATTTGGAATAAAGCCGCAGAGGGTCCTCCCTACTTCTTCGTCGCCGGAACTGCCTACATTAACAACTTTTTGCTGCTAAAGCTGCTTTGGATGAGGGCGAGCTTGTTCGAGCCATTACTAAGGAGTCCAGAATTTACATGCCCCGGGGGCTGTGAAAGGTCCATTAAGTAAAGCCGAGCGCAGCAGTAGCAGCAGAAGCAAATGCCGCCGCTCAAGCCACAGGGCAGCGTGAAAAGATCTGGCAGAAAGAGGCAGTGGCACAGGATGGCCAGGGGCATTTCTTTACCTGCAATGATCTCCATACGCACAGCATCCTCGCTGGTAATACCTGCACACCATGGCAGACTGGCTGGTGGAGAGGTCATGGGAGTAGCGGCAGTTGTCTCCTTCCTTGCAGACTCCATGCATGAAGTACCTGTAGGAGAAGAGAATGGGGAGTTAAGGAGAAGCACTGAAGTTCTAAACACAGCATTTGGCTGATCTTGTTATTCTATAAATCAAGGTATTCAGAACAGCACCGAAGACCCATGGAACCCTGCCCCAGTATAATCATAAAAATAAGAACATCTGAGGAAGGATAAAGCCTCAGCTATTCCAGTGAACTGTGCTGCATATTTAGGGACTTGCTCTTACAAAAGCCTGGGAAAAGAACCCAAACCTGTAAAGCAAAGTTATCCTGGGCTATGACACTAAGAGCAAAGAGTCTTGGACCAAGTAGATGGGCACTAAGTTTTACTTGTAGCTCTTGTTCTGACAAAAGCAAAAACCTTACAGAAACCCAACACTGAATACAAGAATCAAACCCAGACACACCCCAAATTGCCCACGGTTTTAAATATATTCTGGATTCATAAATAATTCAATCAAAAGTGGTTTCCTCTCCAAGAATGCAAAACATGTTTGTGATGGATAATTACAGCTGACAAAACACACACATTAGTTCTGTGACAGAAGCCAAATTAATAGTCGAAGCACCCTGCTTCAATACTGTGCTGCTTGTCTTGAAAAACTTGGACAGTTTCAAGGCTTTTGAGGACAGTTTGATCAATTTTAGCATTTAAAGTAGCACATGTTTAATTTAGCATCTTCAATTCAGTTATTCAAGAAAACTGAAGAGTAGTTTTCAGGGTTTTTTTTTTTAATTTTAACCAAGAAGAACAAGCTTCTTGAAATTCAACACACCATAACTGTTCAGATTCAGTATGTTCAAAATTACAGCTGAAAATAAAAGTTCAAGCACACCTTTCCTAATCCACATAAAAGTATTAGCCAAGAAGAAAAGGAAAAAATAATTTAAAAAATTTTAAATCCTGTGTAAAAACTGAATCCACAAATGTTTACCAACACTTCAGTTTAGAAAGAAGCCACACTGCCCCCAGATACCAAGTAAGTTACAAACTCTGAACTCACTGGAAATATGAAGACCTAGTAAACAAGAAAATTTGTGAGGATTTAGGTGTGGAAGACTGAGAAGCAGATTATACCCATCTAAGCCCAGCCTGCTGCTGAACGGTGCAGTCCTGCCCTCCTCCTGTCGCACACATCCAGCACTTGGTGCAACCAGCAGAACCAGGCCCCCCAAGGAGCTGAGTGCAGCCTCACAGCCAGCACAAGAGACACAGGGACCATCTTTCAGCAGTCACAACTAAGACTGGGACAATTCTTCACAAAACAGTACCTTCAAGTTGATATTCCTAACCAGGAAAGGTGATAAGATGTTGAACTGCACGCACTTCTACATAGCTGTTTAGTCTATGACATTTTTAAGAAGTCAGATAAAGCCAGTGAACAGTGCACCAAATGACATAAGCAGAGCTACATCTGCAATCTAGTTTTAGGGAAATACTGAAACCTGAGGTTTAGTGTTTAGAGAGCTGATAACAACCCTCCATATGCAATACCAATGGTGTATTCAACATACTAAGAATAAAAAAAATCTGAACTAATTTTACAGACCACAAACTGACACTTGCCATCAGGCTGCAATTCACACTGAAAACACTCAAATTCACACTCCAATTCCCCTGTCTGTACCCTGTAGCCACATATTAACCAGGTAAGAAATGCAATCCTCCACAAAAAATAAGCAGTACAAAACCCAGATGAGGCTCAGCAGGGTCAGGAGGCAGCACAAACAGCTATGCCAGCACACACCAGGAATAGCGTGTTGCAAAAACAGAACAACACCCATCCCTGCTATACAACCAGCGCTCTCCACCGTAAACAAAAAACACACAAAAACCCCCAAAATCACAACCACAAAGTCACACATACACAACAGCATAACGCACCAAAAAAGACCCACCTTGAAAGCAAAAAAAATAGCAAGCAAACAAACAAAAAACCAAAACCCAAAACCAACCAAAAAAACCTACTTAAGGTCCCCCTTCTCCCCAAAACAAAACTAAAAACAAACCCAACCACCCATGAAGTCAGGGGACCAGAATATAACTGGAATTTCTGGCTTGATTGCTTTTAAGAAATGGGAGTCACACCAATAGAGTAAAAAAAGGAATTCAGGTTGTTTAACGTTTGTTCTTTACCAAGTGTTATCTCCACCCTTTGCTCATTTCCACACAGCATCACTTACCCCGTGTGCTGGGGCAGCAACTTCACAGCCCCCCCGCTGACACAGACCAGGAAACGGCTGCAAATGGAACCTGACATTCCTTTTGCTGTCCCCATGGTTATTTTTCCTCTAGATCCGATCGCTGCCCCGCCACCCTGCACAGCAAACCAAGTGTTGGGACACCACTACAGCTGAAATAAGTGACTGACAGAAAGGCTCCTGCCTGAAGTGAAGGCATCTGATAGAAACTACTTGGTCAACTTCTCTTATCCTAAGTAACTAAGTCCCAAAATTAGATTCTCCTACTGCTTGATAAGGAAAATGAAGCTCCAAATACATTTCCATTCTTCTCAGTTTATGACAGAAAATCTTCCGCAAATACAGATTCTATGTAATTCTCAACGTTGTTACAATTTATTATATTGAAACAGTAGCCTATAAAGGGAAAAAAATAAACATAAAACACTCCCAGGCTCTAATTCACACCTCACTTTTAAAGGTCTCCAATCCTATACAGCAAACTCAGCATTATTTGAATAAGAAGGCTGGCGTAGGAGGGGAAAAAACCTATTTCTCTTAGGATTACACCCCAGCTTCCTCCACAACCCTCCCTCTCACCGAGAGGTAAGATTTTTACTTTAAGGTCACAAAGAACTTAACATCTTACACATCAAATTGCAGTGTTTCGCTAAAACATGTTTTGGCCATGTCAAAAAATAAACGGAGTGCATTCTTTCTGGGGAAAGATAATGAAATTTATTTTGGTGAGCATCTTGACACACACAGAGTATTCAATTTAACCGTACTCAACAGCGATACCAGCCTCTTCATTCTGGTTATAGGAAAAGGGCACCTTTAAAAACTGAGAAATATATGAGTTTTCTGCCTTACACAGTCACATGCAGAAGGACATCTGAAATTTGCATTTGGTCAAGTAGTGGGAGAACACACGTCATTTCGTCTGAAAAAATAAAACTAGATCAAGACAAGTATATAATTGGATTTTCTCTGAGCCTCTGTGATGCTGTCATCCAAAAAGGCACTGATTCTGGCAGTGCTCTCTGTCCTTCCTATTCAAATATACAAGTGTGATTTGGTTAAGCTGCTTGGAGAACCAGACCAAAGAACTCATCAGGGTCCAAGTCCAGATCATTTCCTCAATTCAGTTCACTGCCTGATTATACATAACATGAGTGACACCAACACACGGAACAACCAAAAAATTAATAATTGCCTGCACTGGCATTTTATCACTGAAAAATGTTCAACACATGTCTAGTTATTAATGCCTTGATCAAAATAGCATATCCTGATTTTCATGGGTATTTCTCAGTAGGCAATAATTCCTTCTACAGCTTTTGAAGCTTGCAATGGGTTTCCTTATTCAGATGTGTTCTGTTCTTCACTTCAGATTTCTGCTTTCAGGTAATGCTAATTTGTTTATCAAACTACTGGTTCAGCTAAATTAGAATGTTACACCCAACAGCAAACCTCCTTCAAAACCCACAGCACTGCCATGACTGGCAGCTAGGGAAGCTCAGGATAACAGCCGCCTGCAGTTATTGGCTTCTTCTGGTGCCATACAGAGAGACTGAGAATTCCCAGGAAGAAGGCAGCAGGAAAGAGGCTAAGCACACAGCTCGTGGGCGTTCAGCCACATCACTGGCTAATGAAATTCTGAAGTTAGTAACCTAAAGAAAAAAGGGGGGGAAAAAAGTTGATCTTAACAGCATTTAGGTCCTTGTCCCTTCTCCATAAGCTCCTTCAGAAGTTATCAGGGAAAGGAGCAGAGCAGCCACGAAAGGGGCAATCCAGGCAGGCTGTCAGGAGGTTTGTGCCCTACACCTCATCCCTGATACTGCACTGAATCAAGGAGTCACTACTTTACTGATGCACATTTTCATGTGAATAGAAAGAAAAATACCTGACACAGGTTTTCAGGAAGAACAGCTAAGGTACAAACACCTAGACAGATCTCAAAATACACCACTTAGTTGCTATGGGTTTTATTTACATTCAGTTCTTAAACAAATAGTGAAATGTAACTTGTTTACGTCAACTTGATGACTTTTACTGTGGCATGACATCTGGAAAACACAAGCACAGAATAAACAGTGTCAAGCCCTTGAAAAATAAAGGTTGGCTACTGCATTGCTCAATAAAACCATGTAGCCATCTGAACTGGAAGGACTGAGGAACTTGGTAAGGACCTCCATTCTTTTTCTTATTTCAAACATATCAATAAGAAAAAGATCATAATATTAAACTAGTTCTGAATTAGCTTTGTCCCTCTGGTATTTATTCCAGACTAAAATACTATAAATTTTTAGGAAACACAAGCCTTGAAAACTGCTAAACCACAGAAGTAAGAAAATATAACTATTGTTCATTGTCTCTTAGGGAACATGATTTCCTATATTTCACCTTGAGATGTCTAAATTTTAGCTAAAAGAAAAGTAGAAGGGAAACATCAGCAAAAGTGTATGTGTAGGAAAAACTGAAGTCCTTCATCTTAGTCACTGTGTCTCTCACTCAGAGATATTAATCATCCATCGCACGGACATCACACTGGTATTTTAAAACTCATTAACCAACTTATTTATCTTATCAGATATTCAAAGGAGCAGCAAGAACTTATGTTACCAATTTTAAACCTTCCACTTTCAATAAAACAGCAGTATTTCTGCACCAGCCATCACGTGCTAGCTCCTTATACTGAAGGGACTGTCTCCCAAAAGTTTTTCAGGCAGCATTTACTGTCACCTAAATGATGATTCAACTAAAAAAGCCTGTGAACAAAAAGAATTGTGCAGTGTTACTCAAACAGAAACTGCTCTACCTCCTACACTAAAAACCTGCATTTTGAAATTTAACTCCTTTATCTCACTGTTAAATCCTCCAGCTCATTTATAAAGGTAAAACAAAATTAATAGTAAGAAACACCTTCTTAAACATAAATACACCCTATTGAAACCAAACCTAAAAATCTAAAATTTTTATCACAGGTTCCCAGAAGGGCAAGCCAAAATTGCTAATTTCACTTCAAAGCCTGAATAAAGCTATTCTCCCGCCAACTTGAATGGTCCCATAAAAATTAATAAAGCAAGCAATGGGATAACTAGCAGGATTAGCCAAAAAGAACAAAGAATGGAGACGAATTAGATCCAAGGCTGAGATCTCATTGTTTAAGTTCACATTAAAGAACATTTATCATTATAAACGAGTAGCTTTAGCTTCCCACTCGGCCTGAGTGTTTGCAAATAAATATATTCCCTAGACTCTCTTCACTGCAGGACATGGAAGAACTTGACTGCATCTGTACTATGGCAGTCACTGTCTTCAATAAATCGATCCTGCATCTATACCTATTCTATAGCTGTCTCACGAATCCAATTTGCCTAATTGAGCCTTTCGATCTTCAGAAATTACCAACTTAAATAGAAGGAACACTGACCTTGCGCCTCACTTAAAGCTGAGCTAAGCACGGTTCCCAGTCATTTCCTCATCACCGGCTACTGCCGGCATCAATCATTAACTCGCAGGCAAAACCCTAAGCCTGCAGCAGCACCTGAGAGCGCTGCCGAACGCTGCTTCCCCAAGGGAAGCAGTTAGCTGGGCATTGGCCAAAATAAATGTGGAGCAACAGCGAACAGGGACGCTTTGAACACTACAGGGCACGCGAAACAGATACGGCAAACGAGCTCCGTGTGAAAGCCGAGCGGCGGCTCCTCGTGCTGCTGCTGCAATCTGCCAGTGGAACAAATGGGGGAAAAAAGCCAGCAGGAGAGATATAAAAAAACTCAGTCAAGATCTGGAGCCTCTTCCTTCCTAACCAAGGGGTGTTCCTTTTTGCTCCCATGTGACTCGGAATTTATTCGCCCAGAAACACGTTAAATTAAATTAAATTTATTTATTTAAATAAATATATTTTAAGAAATCAGGTAACGCTCCTCGATGTTAATCTTCGATTATCATTTGCTTTTATATTAACTAATATATGTCTACGTTCACAAAAGTGTTTTAAATTCCTTTCTGCCTGCCAACCGACCAGCAGTGTGGGGTTAAAAATAGTCCCTCTGGCAAGCTTTAAAACACGCAGTACGGCTTGCATAACCCCAGAGAGAAGATTTATCAGAAATACAGTTTAAAGGAAAACACAGATAGGAAATGACGCAGCACACAGAACCTCGGTGTGACACAGGCAGGGCCACTTTGCACGTTTTGCAACACGTCCTAACTTATTCCTGTTCTCCGGTTTAATGAATAGTTTCCGCTATATCAATCACGAATTAACCCCCAATTTTGAATTTCGATTGAAACGCACAAGAATTTAAACTACGTCGCATTTCCTGCTTTGTCGCGCTTTGCGGAACGCGGCTGCAGGACTTCCTTTTACACGGCGTCCTCCGCGCCGAGCGCTGCGGGCCTGTTCCCGCACAATGAAGCGCGGCCCGCGGCTCCCTGCGAGGCGCCGGGAACGCTCCCGGCGGCGCGGCCCGGCAGTCGCCGGGCCGCAGGGCACAGCCTCGCCCGCGGCCGGAGCAAGGCGGCGGGCCGCACCGCCCCCACCGGCGGGCCCGGCTGGCG
>VZTJ01002245.1:1405606-1419838 GCA_013397795.1 Orthonyx spaldingii | reverse complement strand
GAACCGGGACAGTGGCGCCGCAAGGGCCCAGCCCGAAAGTTGGCACTGAGCCATCCAGTGCTGCCCTGCCGGTGTGGGAAACATCGGCTCCTTCTGCTGTGGTTTCTCTCTCGCCGCAGATATTCCAGAACCCTCTGGACGCAGCCCTGTGTCATGTGCCCCAGGACGACCCTGCTTGAGCAGGGAGGTTGGCCGGATAACTAATGACGGTCCCTTCCAGCCCGACCGATTCTGTGATTCTGTAATAAATCCTGGTTGTGAAACTACTGTTTGCCTGGTTCACATGGTGCCCTTGCCCTCCTACTGCCAAGAGTCTTAAGCCAAGTACTAAACGCATTCCAAAAAGGCAGTGACAAGCAGGGGCACGGGGGCAAGGTGAAGGGAGAAGCCTGTCAGTGCAGCGTTACCGATATTTTCCCTCTCCCTTTGAAAATATATGAGTAAATCAAATGTATCCAAGCCGTCAGTCACTCCAGAAAATACTGAAATGAAGCCTTTGTTCTAAACATAAGGCAGTAGGACAGCACTCTAAGATGGCTGGACATTAGGAAGAGCACTAGACAGGGGAGAAGAGGTATATCTGTTTTCAGGTTGCCTTGAAACAATTGCTTGAGTGCCCTCGAACTACCTAAGGAATGAGGCAATGGGAGTGCTTGCTGGCATTTTCTGGAACATGCAGAATCCAGACCTGGGCGAACACAGCTCTGGATTAAAAGGAGGTGAATTATACATACCAATTTTAACAGACTTCAAAACAAGGTACAGGTATGCATAAACAAACAAAAAAAGGCAGGTTCTTGGAATGAACTTTGAACTCCAACAATCCTGAAATGAACAACATATTTGAATGATTATATAAAATCAACTTTCATCCAGGACAAGGAACACCCAAATCAAGACCTTGATCCAGGCTCTCTATGCAGCAGACTCCCTCCTGATATTATCAGCACAGTGATCAATGCCAAATAGTTTATAAATTCAGTTCCACAAATCCCTGTTATGAGAAAGCCTGGAAAACTGTCCTGCAAGAATTGGGAAGACCTTTTTAATACCTAAAAGAAGAAACTTATTTTCTTCACCTGATTCCATCACAGCATTTTTCATGCAATGTTCAGCACTGAAATAAAAGTTGAAAAACTGCACCAGTGTGTATGTTTAGTGTTGCATTCTGTTAGAAACAGCTGGAGGAAAAAAATACTTCATATTAGAAAAAAGAATCAAATACTTTGAAGCCATTAAGATAATCTGGGAAGTTATTTTGGATCCATTAGAATGATCATGAAAATCTGCTGACGGAAGTGGAAGGATGTCAGACAGTTAAAGAGGTTAAATCACTAAAGAGCAACTTTGTCAGACCTTCATGTTGGTTAGATTGTTGCCCTGACAAGACAGACAGTTCCAGGCACCATAGTTCTCACTAAGGTGAAATAAATGAATGGTTAAATGCGTTCTGTGTGATTCTGCATGTCCCTAGGAGATCTCCTGAATATTGGCAGCCTAGAAGCAAGCTTCATAAGCAGAGAAACACCAATGAGCAAATCCCAGCCCAACAACTGTAAACAGACTCTTAGAAATCAGGTACACAGGGAAAGGAAAATACTGTCCCATGGTAGACGTGACCGAGTGACAAAAGCAATGTGGAGTTTCCCATTTCCTTAATGCCTTAGGCAGTGATGCCCCTGAGAAAGGAAAGGTTTCTGGGGAGATGTTAACTCCAGGAATCACTCAGAAAGAAAAATGCCAGAGTGGCCGGAGGGCCCAGCTCCCAGCAGGCAGTAAGAATTTGCCATGGCAATTTCTTTGTTCCCAGCCACTCCCATTTTACTCAGGAACCTGTTTAATATTAACTTTTACTTCTGAGGCCTGGAGGGGGAAGTAAGAGCAGCAAGCTCCAGGCAGACAGGACTGGAAAGGCAGCTAACACTGCAGCAGGCAGAGGAGTGAGTTATGCACTGCCCCACACTTTCATACAAACCTGTCTTCAGCTCTTCTCCAGGGCTTTCTCTCCTGCCAGTCACTACTGGCTGCTTCCAAATCCCATCACCACTATTATCAGCCATATATCACACTGCAGAAGCCTGCTGGGAACAATTCCAGAGCCTGGGATATGCACAAGACTGCAGTAGTGCCCTCAGAGACCTGTTTGACCTGCCCCATTTTGTCTCAGAGACCTACAGGTCTGTGTTGGAAAGCTGAGATAAAGATCCAACAGGCTGATTTTCCACTGGATCGAAGGAAAAAAAAATGGGGAATCAAGCAAAATATCTTTACCCTTGACTTACCTAATATGACAGGCTGAACTTGGGAGCCCACTGCATAAGATCACCTTGAGACGATGTTGAGAATTGGAAACTGAGTGACCAGCTTGGTTACTGAACCATCTTGCCTGAGCATATGTCAAAAATGTGATGGTCCACATAGATTCCTACAGTACGGCAGTCTTTCCAAATAGATTTAATGGAAAATAAAATTATGTCATTACAACTTGTGTGTATTTTTAAAAAATGTTGTTTTACCTACACATTTTCTTTCCGATACATCTGGCTACCCATCCTCCCAGGAAAAAGATATTGCTCACAAAATCTTCAGCATCCATTCATGGTATCTGAGGATGCAATCTATCATTCCTGCAATTAAATTCCCTCCAGACTGGGTAGCAGAAGTCAGAGGCAGATTGTCTTTGTAACTCAGCAAGTTTTGTTTGAAGTTTCCTTGGATGTGTTTAGTTGAAGAGATTGGAAGGATGTAGAAAATAAGACACAATTTGTTACTGCTGGGTTAAACAAAAGTTGCGAGAAATTTCTTTTGAAAGGGATGAGTGTAAAGTGCAAATACTGCTTTAACAACCTATGTTTTACAATTTCCTGATTAATGGATTGCAGTAAAATCAGTTCCCTGACACTGATTACTTCAGCAATACATTAGTAATTACTTCAGCTAGTTTTATGTTCTGCATGGAAGCTGCACAGAATCATGTCTATCTTTTAACCTGTAAATCAATTCCTTCATGGCCATCTAACTCTCAACGCTGATATTTTCTGCAGAACATAACTCTGAAACATATGCAATACCAGTGCATTAGATATCAAAGTATCATGGCATTTTTAGGAGGGGACAAACATTGATTTCACAGTCCTTGTTCAAAGCTGCCCTTTAACTATGAGAACGGATTGCCTTTATAGGAGGAGACTACAGTAGTTTTTAGCTGTGAACTCAGCTTGTGTTCTTGGTGTAGCCAGGTGTCTGCATCATAAAAAACGTGGCCACAACTGTCTTTAGACCTACGGCTTTCTTTGCTGGAGAGGCCAAGAGCTGGGTAGAGCTCTCACCCTGAGAAGAAAGAGCTTTAACAGCTGCATTTGGCAAAGTTGCGGGGGAGGCATGAATGTGATTCCTCTGCTTTTTAGGAATAAGCACAAAGGGGCTCAGTCTGCAAAGGCATTGTTTTACAGAGCAAGGAATTCACTGATTTTTTAAAAAATGTAATAGCAAAGGAATCTGAGAAATCAGAAATGTCTTTTAAAGAGCAAGGGGAAAATCTGGCTCCGTGTGAACAAAAATAATCCCAGAAGCTTTCCTGGCCCTGTTGTGAAATGGCCCCCTGCACCCTGGGCAGGGAGCAGTTGTGGAGCTCAGCTGTGCCTGTGGTTAATAATAAATAGACTCTCTTGGCCAGGCGTTCTGGCCAGCTCACCCCCTCCTCCGCCTCCTCCCAGGGCTGCCCAGGCACCGCTCCAGTACCCACCCAGCCTCCCTCCATGAGACGGACACCCAGAGGTAAGAGACACCAGGCCATTGCTCCATGAGGGCGGATACGCCGGATGGGTCACAGGGGAGGCGAGCAGGGACACTGTGGCGGCGGGAGGAGAGCAGCTCTGTGCTCGAGCTGCCTGGAACTTGCACTGGGAATCTGCAAAGTTTGGTTACAAGGCAAAAGGTCGTATGGGTCTTGCTGCAGAACTTGCCAAGCGTCAAAAATCTTCGAGCCAGCTCAGGCTCAATATTGGCTGAGCTTCCCGTGAATATCAGCTCAGCCCTATTGGGTTTCAGGTGGTGACCAGCTGGTTTTTATCTAATGACCAGCACAGCTTGGGCAATCCTGGCTGTTGTGCTTCAGAGTTTGGGGGGTTGTTAAAATTCAGAGCACAATTCGAGCAGCTCAACTGATCCCTGGCGTAACCCTGTCGGCTTAATGAATTTATTCCAAAGCTGACTTTGCCCCAGAGAGCAAAGGGTGTGTAGGCACACACACAGCAATACCAGAACATTTGCATGAACCCATGAACAGCTCAAGCTGCTGAGCTTAGCACGAAAAGGTTTTGGAAAGTGGAAAATCTTAGTGTTTCAATCAGGTGAGTATTGTGTCTAGTTGATTCAGTCCCACATTTCTTAAAGAACACAGCCCAAGCTGTCCTGTATAGTTAAAGTCTTTAGATTTGGGCAAATATACTCTCCCCGGGTATAAGAATTTTCTGTGTAGCTGTAGTGCCACACACTGTTCTGAGAGCAGAGCCATGTTCTGCTAAGCGTAACATGAACACAGTACTGTATTTTAATTAATTTGCCATCTGAATTAACAACAGGTACCAAGGACTGAGGAAGGGAATCCTTTTCTCCTAGTGAAGGGGTGAGAAGCAGAGAGACTGGAGGGATATGGCCAAAAGCCCAGGGAAAGTATGTGAAGCAGCCAGGCATTGAGTGAAACTGCTCTGAGGCCTAGACCAGACCACTCTCTTAACATTTACAGCTCTCTCCCCCTCTTTCTCTGTTTGGGAATGAATTTAATTAGAGTGAAAAGGAGTTGCTAAGAGACCAGAGGAGTTCTGGAGTTTGTTGCTGGGGCTGAATTGCCATTCTGCTTCCAAGGCACTGCGCTAAGAAGGATGATGTAACATGAGCCTGCATAAAGCACTCCCGGCTCTAGGGAAAGCTGCTCTCTCCTCCTTGCAGTTCCAGTCTGGTTTGTCAGTTCTCAGCTCCTTTTTGAGCTACTTATTTTCTCCTAGACACCGGCAAAAACCAGGTTCATATCCCTATAGCACTATTCTGCCTTGTAAATTCCTTCTTGTGGTCTTTCATGTTGGAGGTGGCAGTGGCTGGACCTGAAATCTATCACGAGCAGGTCACTCTGGAATTTAAAAGGTTTTCTACTTCAGAATTCTCCCTAGTTTGTTGATCCTCATCTTTTTCTCTGCCCCACCACAATTTCAGCCTAGCATTGACAGTGGGCCAGGTGACCCCTTCCCACTCCATTTCTGCAGCTTAACATTTTGGTTTGACACCCTGGCTCATGCTTGAAACACCAGGAGGTTCCAGGCAATCTCCCGGGCAAGGGCTGTCTCCCTTCCAAGGTCAAGGCAAGAGCTGATATGTTTTGCTTCTCAGGGTCACATCATTGCTAAATTACATCTTTCCTTTTCACCTGACTTCTGTTCTCTCAGGGCCATCCATATGCACAAGATGATTAGGAAGATAACCAACAGCCTGGGAAGACACGTGTCCTCCATGGCACGTGGGACCACCCAGGTGAGAAGACTTCTGCATGGTGAGTAGTGCATTCAGAAACAGTTCCTGCATGGAAAGCATTTTCCCCATCTGAATTCAGCAGAGACCTTGCTGGCAGTGTTCTTCGAGCAGAGCAAAGAGCAACAATAGCCTTGGTGCATGGTAGTCTTAAAATATATTGAGTTACTATGGCATCCTTGGTGCTTCCAGTCTTTTAAAACATATTCCTGTCTTTAGGCGTGGTTGCAGGGCTGTTTGTTCACAATAACGTTCAAGTAATGTTACTGGAGCCTGTAACAATACAACTGCAAAAATGGTGGCAGAGGATCCTTCAGTGATGGCAATGAGGATTTTAATTCATATTAACAGTAGAGATATTTTGCACGCATTTCACTTATATAAAACACAGCCTTAGTCTTCTTAAAGTTATTTGTAAAGTCACCCCAAAGAACAGCTGAAGAGGGGGATAAATTTGTTGTGATGACGACAATTTGCTTTTTATAAAACAGCTCAGTAGTTACTGCAAATACCCACACAAATAACTCACTCTTCTGTGTTTATGCCCAGGTGGTTATATCAGAATTCATCCCTCTGTACAGGAAGCTCTGGTGGAGGGGAGACCAGTTGTAGCCTTGGAAAGCACCATTATTACACATGGCATGGCCTATCCGCTGAACCTGAGGTGGTGGATTTTGATGTTCCTCATTCAGTGAAGTCGTAAGAATGAAGCACATAACTTACTGGATTGGTATCAATATTCTTGGTCAAGCCAAAGCTGTTGCAAGAGCAAATGGAAATCTCAGGTTGTTAGGCACACAGACTGAGCTCAAGCATAAAACAATTGTATTTGGACTTTTAAAGGCAAATATGGAGAGCCTAGTCATCTCCTTATTCAACACCTTAAATTAATGGCTTCCTTTAAAATGGAGCAGCAGATAATGTCACCACTTGCTCTAAAAGAGAGCTATCCTCCTTTTCAGCTGCATAGTTTATACAGACATTGAAAACACTCTGCAGTTTCTTTTCCTGTATCTTTTGTAATGCAAAAAGGATTGAAGCACAATAGTGAAATCTGTTCCTTAACCCACTCATAGCAGCTACTGTGAGAGCTCCTGGTCCCTTCTCCCTGTCTTCTGTACCCTTCATGGACACACACCCCCATTCCCCCCAGTCTTTACCCATTTTCACCAGACTTGTGTTTTATTGAGTTACAGTGCCAGAAATCGTTGCACTGTCCCCTCCATCCTTGCTTCCAGAAAGCACAGAAAGATTTTGGTATTGATTTTCCATCTTGCTTTTTACCTGACCATTATTCTACGTGACATTCTGTCTTAAAATGAAGCTCTAAAAACTCGGTTTTGGAGAAGAGGTAGTTTCAGCAGTTAAAGATTGCCTAGCATATGTCCAGATAGCTCAGAAAGGGAGAAGAAGCTGCTCTTTAAAAAGATAGTGTATGAATGATCAAGTACAAAATGTGCTAAACTTAGAAAGACTTAGTCTGCAGCCTTGGAGTACCCTAAGGCAGCAGCTTTTTGGCACTGTTGTTACTCTGTATCTGACTGTATTATGAAAAATATATCCTGGTCATTTGAGCAGGACCTGAACTACCTGGGGTTTCTGTGGACGTCTATGATGTCAGAGAAATAACAGGTAAAAGATACAGAAAAGTCCTATTTTGAGAAGTTCCCCATTTTCAGTAATCTATTGTACAACCAGATTTGCTTGTAAACCAAATGATTTTTCTCAAAAATGAAACACAGAGCTTAGACATTGCCATCCTTGAAAATGGGAGCTCTTCACTTCTCCAAGTTCAAGTGCAAAGACTTCTGCCATGAGGCAGATACAAGAGGAACAGGAGGTAGCTGAAATCACAAGAACTGTGAACGATGGCCATCAAACATGACCGTTTTCTTGCCTGATTGTTTGCATCCCTAATTTTGTGACTGTTGCCTTGTTTATCTTGTTTTAGAATGGCCAGAGAGGTAGAAGAAATTGTAAGAACAAATGGAGCAGTGCCAGCCACTGTAGGTATTTTAAAGGGCCAAATCCACGTGGGACTCACAGACGAGGAACTCGAGTTCTTGGCAAGCACTGAAAGTGCAGTTAAAGTGTCTCGCAGAGATTTTCCTTTTGTTCTCAGCCAGGTATGGTGTGCAGACTTTCTAGTGTGGTCTTTCCTAGTAAAGTATAGTGCCCTATTGCTTTTCTAACAGCAGTATAGTGCTCTCCAGCTTCAAGCCAGGTGGCTTTTAAACCTCTCAAAAATATCATGGGAAGTGGCCTAACTAGAGCCAAAATACAACAGAGTAAGGGAATAACATACATGAAATAGGGCTCCTGAAAAGTCATTCTGGATGTGCTGGCAAGCCATGGGCACTTGGCTAAGAATATTCTTATTGGCATGATAAGACATTATTACATTGCATGTGAACTATGTGACATGTAGGCCATCCCAAGCTTAAAGTGACAGCTAAAGGTGCCACTAGCTGCCCGTGGAACACCCTGGAGTACAAAGGCCTTTGCTATCAGGGCAAGAACAGCTTATATAGCAGGAACAACAGATGATTCACAGAATATTCTGAGCTGTAAGGGACCCACAAGGATTATAGAGTCCAATTCCTAAGCGAATTCCTCTGCTTTTTTGCCTAAAAGAATATTTGTATTAGAATTTCCCTGGTCAGCTGCTCACGCTGCTGTGTGGCAGACCACAGCTTAGCTGCTTCTCCATGTCACCCTGGGTGCTGACTGTGACTGGTTTTTCCCTGACAGGGCTTGTCCGGTGGCACTACCGTGTCTGGAACAATGATTGCTGCACACAGAGCAGGAATTCCTGTGTTTGTCACAGGTGGCATAGGAGGCGTCCATCGGGATGGGGAGAACAGTAAGGACATCAATACATTCTACTTTTCACTCTGTTGCTACAGTTTTATTTAGTTCCTTCTTCCTTTTTCCCCAGTCTGTCCTACAGTCACTGTCTGTTGAGAAGGATGAAGTTAACATTCTTCTTGAGCAAACTATGGTTGTTTTCTCCCTGATGTCCCCTTTCCAGAAGCTTCAAAATATTCCTCTTGAGCCCTGGACAGTTGTTAAGGGCGTGGAAGTTTATCTTTGCTTACACAGGGTTATATTGATATTGTTTGCTGGTGCAACAGGAGCTGACTGCACCTCCCCCTCTTTGTAATGGCTGGATAACCTGACACTGGCTGCCAAGCACAGTGTTGTTATCAGCTCTCTCAGCTGAGGGGAAGAGTCTTGCCACAAAAGAGTGTTCTCTGTGTTAGAGGTGTGTGCTCCTCTCTGGAAAATGGCCCAATCTTGGCTGTACAGTTTGTGGCTTTCAAGTGCTTTCTCCCTTCTCTGCCATATAGATTTCCAGCACAGCACAAGTGCAGTGCCCTGTTGTATGCCATCCCTTTCAGATTTGATGTAAATTCCAGACCAAGGAGTTTCCTGACGTCAGCTCCTGTGGTACTTTCTTTTTCTTGCAAGCATTGTCAGCTCCAAACTCAAAATCTACTTCAATGACATTCCATCTCCTTGAACTTCATCCTTGCCGTACAACACCTTTTTCTTTCTTTTCTGCCAATTTTTTGCATGCTCTTTATCAATGTGATAAACAAACCAAGAGATAGAGTGCAAGGCTGCACCTCTGCCCTCAGCCATGTGACTTCTTTTTGTCAATATCTCCTTCAATCTCAACAGCCGAAGGCATGATCTAAACCTTTAATATTTGCTTGTGGATCTAAGCAGTCATGAAGTCAGGCAGTGGCATCCTAGGCATATGTGGCTTTTTAGGAGGTCACATCTCATCAGCTTGAGGTACAATCACCAACACAATGCTGCTTGTCCCTTGACAGCTCTGGATGTGAGTGCTGACTTGACAGAGCTAGGACGAACTCCGGTTGCTGTTGTATGTGCAGGAGCCAAGTCTATCCTTGATATTGGCAGGACACTGGAATATCTGGTAGGTAGCATGGGCTGTGGTGTCTGAAAGCAGTTAATGTTGTTCTTTGTGCACAGGGTGCCCAGTGGCATTGGAATGGGTCCTAAGCTGAAGATTTTCAGAAATTGCTGCTGAGAGGACATGAAGCCATACTTACAGTTTTGTGGTCCTGGGGCTGTACAAGCACTTGGCTGCTCTCTAACATGAATCTGTCCATGCCCAAGGGGCTGTCCCAGCAGCTCTTCCAGCCGAGGTCAAAGGTAGTGCTAGCCATGTCCTTTTTTTCTGGCATTAGATGTGGTTCTCTGGGATGATGCTCCCAGAAATTGATGGATCAGGAAAGCCAGATCCATCAAACACTAAAATATAATCAGAATTAAGAAGGGAATCCAGATTATTTTCAGTAGTCACCTTTTAAGGTTTGGCATGTTGGAAACCACCAGGGCCAGGCGACAGTTTCTCAATCGTGAGCAGAACTCGTTTTTATTCCTGTCAGTTCATGACATGTCTTCAGATCCCAGGGTGTTATCTTGGACTCACGATCGTGCCAATGACAGCTGCATGGCTTTGGATCAGCTCTGAGCACACACAAAGGATGCGCCTGCCTCCTCTGCCTCAGTGAGCCAGATCTGATCTAGCCAGTTAGCATATCTTGCTCTTGGTGAGAGAATAGAAGAGAATGGGATGTACAAAAATAACCAAGACCTGTGCTAAAGAAAGGCAGTTTCTTTCTGGGTAGAAGGAAAAAGTCCCATTCTTCAGTTGGCTCCCCTTTCCCTCCACTGATCACCTGCTTTTCTCGCCTCCGCTGCTGCAGGAGACTCAGGGTGTTTGCGTGGCTGCCTTTGGAGAATCAAGAGAGTTCCCAGCCTTCTTCTCACGCCAGAGTGGCTTCCAAGCACCATATCATGTCCGGGATGAAGAGGAGGCGGCTAAACTCATTGGTGTGTTTCAGATGGCAAAGGCCCAAGAGGGACACCAGAATCACCCTGGATAAGGCACTTTCTTTAAGTCTGCAGAAAAATTTGCCCTGAAAAATATGCCATCCCACTTCCCCCATTCCTGCATCAAAAGTGCTTTGAAAATACAGTAGCAGAGAAGTCCAGTCTTTACAGCAAGTAAAACTGCAAGCCAGCTTGGCATGCTCATTCATGTTCTATTCACCCTGGTGAAATGGAGGCAACACATAATAATATGTTGACAAAAACAGCTTCTGAGCCTTTAGAAGGGGAATCAGTTTAAAAGAGAAAAAAAACCACCTTTGCCCCATTTACTGTACAGACTCAAACAGGCAGATGTGAATTGGTTGGCAGCTAGAAAAGATCCTGATCTTGGCTCAGCTAAAAACTGGAGCTTGAGCTCTGAGGCTTCCTACACCCTGTGCCCAGTCTCCTCTGTCCTTTTCCTTCAGCACCTGACCTCTCCAAGGAGTGCCACTAACAGTATTCCCATCCTCTCCCAGACAGTGCTCTGGGGCTGGGCCTGAGCAGTGGGGTGCTGATAGCAGTGCCCTGTCCCCAGGAGCGAGCTGCCGAGGGCCAGGCCATAGAAGAGGCCATCCAGAAAGCTCTCAGCCAAGCCAGGTGAGAAGCAACCTAAGCCTTTGCCTTTGCTCAGCCCATGGCCTTGGGGAAGTAAATGAATTCAGGGGCTCTGCTGCATCAGTCATAGCACAGCCTAAGTTTGAGCATGGGTGAGCCCACAACTTATTGTCAACTGTAGCTTTATCTAACCCAAAGCTTGTTTACAGGACTTGTAGTGGTATGTGGTTATGGAGATAAAGTATCTGCTGGCAACAGTGCTTCTCCTATGATGCCATTTCAGCTCATCTGTGGGCTTTTTCTTTATATTTGCAGGTCCAAAAGAATCACAGGCAAAGAAGTGACTCCTTTTTTGTTACAGAAGCTCACAGAATTAACTGACGGGAAATCACTGGACTCCAGTATCCTTTTACACAATGGGGAAAAAGAAAGTACTCCAGTGTATATCATATCTCTTGTAGTAATGCCTGGTAGGAAACACTGTCAGTGTTTAGTGACAGTTTGGCAAGGAGCAAACACCTCACTATCTGCAAACAGATGAGAGATTAGCACCTGCACCCTGATTTTTCAGAAACATCCTTATTGTCTTCATCCCCTTTTCCTTTAAAAATTGGAAGGCAGCACAGATAGCAGGTGATCCAGAACCCAAAGAAATCCCTCACATCTGACTCTGGAGCTTGCCTGCTCTGTGATGGAATCTCTGGATATTGTTGTCTGTGCTGGGAAGGTCCCTGGGCTTCCCAGAGCACCGTGCTGTACATCACACTGCCTTATCCAACATTCCATGTGGGTACAGAGAAGGAGAAACTTGGAGGACAAACACCTCTGGGTGAGCAGGAATCCTACTGCACAGCCAAGAGAAAGCAGATGTACTGGCTGGGATGCCAGTGTATGATCTGGGAGAGCCAGATTCACATCCAGGCTCTGCTGCCAGCCCTCTAGGAGACCTGACCAACCAGGGCAGAATGGTAATGGCATTTTTGGATACAAGAGCTATATGCAGCCACAAAGTAGGGCTTTCACAGCCTCTGAGACTCTGCTCCCAGTGCAATTACTAAAAAAAAAATTGCTTACAGTGACTTGGCAAAATCTCAGTAGGTATCTCTTTCTGGAAAAGCTGACCAAGATCCTCTAAGGTTTTTAGGCTCTCTGCTATAATTTAAGTACTTCACCTTCTCTTTTCTCTGTGAAGCCTTTGCTTCTATTCCCCACCTGTCAAAGACAGGTTTCCTCTCTGTGGAGACTGGGGGAAGAGGGTGAACAAAAAAACCAGAAACAACAGAGTTTTCATGCAGCCTTGTAACCCACTATACTCATCCCCAGAGGATTATGGTATGGGGGATCAAACCTATCAAGTCCCAGCATGTATTTCCTGATTTCTCCCTCTAAACAGCTCTTACATAAATGTCTAACAGGTCAGACTCGCTGGTATTTTTAATTTTCCTCAAAGAAATGCCAAACAGACCTTGCACTGATCCAGAATAATGCCAGAGTGGGCAGCTGCATTGCAGTGGCCCTGAGCAAACTGCAGAAAGCCAGAAGGAAGGGCAACCTGCCTCAGCGAGAGGGCGTGACCCCACCCCAACCAGTGAGTCCTCTGCTGGCCTCCGTATGAGGCCTCCCTGCTGACAGCACAAGATAAATTTATAACTGTTCCCAAAAGTAAAAGGTGACTCAGACAGGGACCAATAATTCTCCTTCACACTCTCAGACATTCTCCCTTTAGTTTCCCTTTTTATTCTTCAAAGATAAGTGTCTTCTCCTCCTCCCCCTATCCACATTTACAAAGAATAGACACTGACAACGGCCTAATCTCATTAAGCCTTAGACCATCAAGGCCATTAAAACTTTAATCACCTTTTCACCTTTTACTGTGCCCTTATGTACAGATTCAGCTCTATTGCTCTTAGTGCCAGGGAGCTTGTGACTACAGGAGTAGACCTGGAAGAGGGTGGGGAGAGATATTTTGAGCTGCTGAGCCATAAATGTTTATAAATATCTCTTTTTGTTGGCCTTCTGCTCACAATTGACAAAATCACAAGAGTTACAGCAGATCCTGAACAAGATCTACTATAACCCTAATACTCTATTCACTCTCTTGGATTTTGTGTGTGCCACGTAATTTACAGGAAATCTATTTTAGGTGGTCTTTGGAGACATGAAAGATTTTCTGAAACCCATTTGCAATAGGATTTGTCAACATAAAAGAGGGCAGTGACTCCAGAGGCAATAACCCAGCATTTAATGAGAAAAAACAGCTGTATGTCCCCAAAGAATCTGGAAACTTCCTGTTTGTGGAGCTGAACTGCTTATTCTGGCTGTGTAGGACAATAAAAGAAGTGATCTGTAAAGTGTCACTGGGTATGGCAATTTCTCCTGGGAGCTTTCAAGAAATGACTGCATTTTTCTGCCCACTTTTTCCCATTTTCTTTGCTTTTTTTTCCACACCAGTGCTTGAATGCTTCCGAGGCCTGGCATATCACACAGAGAAACCATCAGCATTGCTGTGTGTCCACTGTAACATCCCACCTGCCACGCTGGGGCTGGCTGTCAGCAGGCATAATTCAGAAAGCAACAAAGGGAAGAGATTTTTATTCTTTCTGATTGAGATTGCACAAACCTGTGTCTAGCTGTTCAAAATAAGCACTGGCCCTCACACTGTAAATGAGAGAGCTTTCAAGAGGGTGGGAAAAGTGACTAGGCAAAGCAAAAGACTTGGAAACATTTTCCTGAAATCCTTCCAACCACTTTTTACCTTTTTCTTCCTCCTTAAAGGTGGTGATTGGAGGTATCAACGTTGACTTTATAGCCAAGGCACAGAACCCTGACATCCTGGTACTGTATCTGTGGCAGTTTTCTTAGCACCAATGTATTTGCAGCTCCTTTTGCAGGAGTGCCAAGCCAAAGGGGTTGGGGGGAAGGTGTTATCCATGTGGGATATCCAAATGTGTGTATGCACACACTTGGGAGGTGTAGTGCTGCATATTTGGTGTGTTGTTTAGGTGGATAATGGAGTGAGATCTACTGACCTACTCTGTCCCCATGGTGAAAATCACCATCCTGACACTCAAGACAGGGACAGAGCAAGGTATAATCCATACCATCTTCCCATATGGGAGGAAATCCCCAGCTAAGAGCCAGCTCTGGCTGTCTGAGACTGTCTTGACTATGGAAAGCAGCACAAGTAGGAGCAAGAGTCTCTGTGCAGAGTACTCATGAAGGATTTGAGTCTCACACAAAAAA
>VZTJ01002245.1:1328037-1405569 GCA_013397795.1 Orthonyx spaldingii | reverse complement strand
AAAAAAAAAAAAAGACGAGAAAAGAGATGGCTTTAAAAACCAGAACATTTTAAATGTTACCAGACCCCTTTCCTCTCAATTTGGGTTGAAAAAGAAGCAAATAAGAAGCTAAAGTGGACCAAACCTGGGACTCCCCCCATGCAAATGACATCTATTTGCATGGTCTGTACAGTTTTTGTTGAGCTGCAAGAAGTACTGCAGACTGAGGTGGTGAAGCTTGCTCAAAAATTGTTTGGTATCTCAAATTACTCTGTGATGACAGCCAAGGCAGGAAGCTTCTGCCATCAGATGGGGCAGCCTGTGAAGACCTCTCAGTCAGACAGGGAAAATGTGCTGGGGAAGCTGTCTGTAAGGAATTTGGCTATTTAATGAGACAAGGGCCAAACAATGTTATAATGGTCAAGGGTGAAATATGCTGTGGCATCAGTCACGAAGGCTTGCAAAAGCAAAAGTTGAACTGTGATGTAACCAATACCATACACAGCCCACCCTCAGCTATCAGGACAAGGAGCTGAGCTGTGTCCAAGCAAGGAGCACTCCTTGGCATGTCAGAGATGAGTGCAGATCCCTGCAACACCTACAGCATGGTGAGGGGCCAAGGACCAGTGTAGGTTCTGCTGGGAACAGCTGACAAGGGAAAAAGAAAGCTTTTGATATAGCACAAAAAAGTGAGGCTGCCCTTCTGCCTTCAGCAAGCCCTGGATCTCATGGTGCATCGTGGCTGGTACCCAAATGCCAAGCTGCAGGAGGATTTAGGAACTGACAGCCAAAAGGCTCCTCGTGACAGCTGCTGTGGTTATGCACAGAGGAAAAGCCCCCTCTCAACATACTTGTTTTGGCTTTTTACAGACAGATTTTTTTCAAAGGGCTCAGCACCCAGCAGATTCCACCTTTATGCCTGCTGGATTTGGTGCAGAGCTCTGGGTACCACTCACACCTTGTGCTGTGTCAGCAGGAAAGCAGCTTTATTCTGACCTGGGTGTAATTCCCACATGGCTTTCAAGGCTATCCAGAAGCTAAATGCTTAATATGTAACTATCTGACCTGCTGAGAAGCATGAACAATTTTGCTCAGAGAAAGTTGATGGAAAAAGCATTATGGTTATAATTCTCTCAGGATACCCAGAAGTTGAGCAGAGTATCATTTTTACATTAAGAATTCAAATCTCTTAGGACATGAAAGAAGGTTCCAGAGACATTCTCAATTCTCTGAAACACTGCCAGAAAGCATCAGCCCAGCCTCATTTCAGATCACTTTTAGCAAGCCCATTTTCACCTAAATTCTTTAATCTGAGCCAGTCCCACACAAACACAAGAGATATTTGAATACCACTCAGACTTAGAGTTACAACTGAGTTGGCAAGGTGTGATGAGAGCCACTCATTTTTTTTTCTTTAAAAGCCAGCTGCTGGTTTCTCTCTCACTGCACCCAACTGCTACTTTACAGAGAGATTTAGCATCTTCATTTTTTTTAGGCCCTGTGGAGTTGTACAACAGCAGAGGTCACCCACAGCCAGATCCCTGAGCAGGAGGCTGCCGCATCTGCTGTTAGGGAAAAGCTTGGCATAAAGAAAACCCCAGAAACTCTGCCTCTGGGGTATATGGGGAACTAAAAGAGAGGATCAGCATGCCAGGCAGCAAAAGGAGCTGATGAGTATTTTCACCATTGCTGCAGGCATCAAGTTTAAAACACAGATAACAGAATTACAGAAACTGCAGTTTGTGCTTATTGCTGATGGCAGCTAACACCCTCTTTTAAGACAGAAACAGGGGCCAGTGTTCAAAGCCATGTTGTTCAACTTGCCTAAGAAAGCACCCTTGCTTTGTATTTTAGGGTGTTGGGTTGTTTTGATTTTTTTTTTCCCCTTGGCTGCCTATATTAGAGTGAACTTCAGAATTAAAATAGCCAAACTCACTTTTCTTTTGAAACCTGCAACTCTCAACAGGATATAGTTGCAGATGGAAATATCCTCATTCCCCACAGTACCAGTGGCAATTCCCAGGGAGCACAAGCAAATGCAAGGGAAGGGCATTTGTGTTAATGAGGAGTGGCAAGCAGCACAAAGATGGACAGAGGCCATAGGTTGCTTATATATAGGCAGTTCTGCTCAGGTAGCCTCAACAGTTTAGGGCTTGGAGAACTGCCAGACAGAAAAGCAAAGGTATCAGAAAGTAGCACAAAGTCTTACAAACTACAGAACTGGGGAGGGTCAGAGCTAAGAAGGAGAACCCGGAGTTCAGATGAGAGTAATGAAAGAACATATTTAGATGGGAGAGCAGCCTCCCACAGGGCTGGATGCAGGAGAAAGCATTGTGTCCAAAGGACAGATGTGCAGCTTCACGCAGGAGAAGAAGAATCCTTGGGGAGCTTCAGTACGAATTTTGAGAGTGCCCAAGCACAGTGATGGGTTGGGGGCAGAAAATGTCTCACAGTGAGATGGCAATACATTTTCTCGGTTAGAATAGAGAGTGGTGTTTACAAGCAACAAAACTGTGTATGTGCAGGGGTGTTCTTGTGCACCTGGGTTGGTGTAGGGCAGAGGGACTGGGCCAGGAGCTTCTGTGTACAGGCATTAGTACTGGCAGTGGCAAGCTGTCTTCAGACATGGACAATAGTTTTCAGGATTTTATGAAAGAAGAGCTCTAAAACCTTTTGATAGTCAGATAAAGCCCAGATTGATCTGAGCACTTACTGACGTAATTCTTCTGGCAGAAGAATTAGAATGAGATGGGTGAGCGATTGCCTGTGTTCTTACAATTTGTCTGTGACAGAGAGGCAGATGGACAGAGGAGTGGAAGGCAGAGGCAAGAGAAAAGATTTTGATAGCCACACATGTGGAAAAGAAGGGTATTTTTAATGAGAGAGATGTTTGGGAAGCAATGGGTGAGTGAAAATGTCTTCAGTCTCTGAAACAGATCCTTCCATGAATAAAGTACAGAGGCAGTACAGGCAAAGATAACAAATCTCATTTTACATTCAAAGAGGAAAATAAATAAATAAATAGCTCCCACAACCAGCTTAAGGTGGGAGCTCAGTGGCCTGGAAGGCAGAGCCCCAGCAACTTTGGAGTCCCAGGTTGTTGTGAGCAGGTGAATTGGGAGGGCTGCTCACATGGCTAAACACTCATTAGCCATTCTAGGAGGTCTTAGCAAGTAAGACCAAACTAGCAATTCATGGGGAGATCAAGTGGGTCTCCCCTCCTAGAAAGCAGGCCTTTGTCATCGAGATTGAAGTCAGTAGAGGGCTCTAGAAATTGGTATTGCCCTCAATCTGCGATCTGGATGCCCTCTGGTCCCTCTGATTGCTGATTTATGTTTCAGTAATATCAACTTCACACGATAAGGTAGATGTAGCAAAATATACCAAGCAGCTCTCCCAGTTTTGCCAATTAACAGTTTTTTCTTCCAGGGCGGTGGGCAAACAAATGCTGGAAGAGTGAGACGAACCTTTGGCGGTGTTGGAAGGAACTTGGCAGGTGCCTGGTGCTTGGGTTTGCTGGCGGGTGCATGCCAGCTGTGATTTGTCCTTTGGTATTCCTTCAACAGCAGGAGATGGGGAATGTTGACAAGATTTGGGACACATTAGGCGATATACCAGTGGGCAGACTGCCTGGAAAAAGCAGGGCCCATTCCAAGAAATTAGAGAGGAGGGAGTTGAGATCAGGAAAAGAAAGGTTCACAAATATGAAGTTAACTAGCACATAGTGCAGTAACCCCGAATCAAAGTTAAATAGGCATCAGCATCTCCAATGACTGCTGAGCAGCCTCAGATTTAATTAATGCCAGGATACAGTCACAATAGAATGTTGCTTAGAGCAAGAAGATGAAAGGAATGATCATAGTTCCAAAATGATAAACCACATACCATGGACAAAAGGAACTGGAGTACAGGAGTTACTGGAGAAGAGGAAAGGCTACAGTCCGTGGCAATGGGAAAGGATCACATGGTACCTGGGGCGTCACGATAAGCTGCAGCAGACCAATATTCTTGTACTGAAGTTAACAGGGACAGATTACAGAAAGATTAGGATTATTCCAGCTTTTAGACCTTTCCCAATCTCCTAACATAAATCTACTGTCACTTCAGATCTCTAATGAAGAAGCTTGAGTGGAAAAAAAACCCCAAAATACCCACGTCACCCACGTCGGTACAATTTGTGGTAACCTGAAAGGAGAGGCGGAAGGGTTTCCCATTAATGCATTCAGTTTCTGTGGTTCTAGTAAGATATCACGGTGGGAACAGCAGTGTGGGAGGGCCAGCACCAGAAACTGCTATGCTCAAAAGAAGTGTGGGAAAACCCACACGCCTGTGATGGTAAAGGAGATGATGCCAGAAAAGAGCAGAACTTTCTCCCCTCTCTTCTCCTCCACTCCCAGATGTTCCAAATAATCCTAAATTTCAGGGTGCTGGTTCAGCTCTCTGTAGGACACCTCAACTCAGCCCCACGCAGTCATTTGCAGCAGCTGCAGCTCAATTTCATCTTGAGCATTCTTCTAGGCAAGGACTGATGAGCATTAAGTTTTTCAGGAGACGGCTTTCCTAGAGATACCTGTGCTGCACAGACTGTCACTGTGTTCACACTACCCTGGTGGATTTGTTAATAGCTTCTGTTTCCATTTGCTTTTCAGACTGTTTAAGCCGTCTTGGACAAGCTCCTCTGCTTTTATCAGCCGTGGGGAAAGATGAGCATTTAGAGTCTGTCCTGCACTACTGCCACCACATGGTAGGTTACACAGAAGTGGCATCTCGGAAACATGGAAGAGATGACATCACATAGAAGGAACACTCTTCCCAACCCTGGTAGACATCAGAGCCACCTGATGTCTGTGGCTAAGAGTGGGAATAATTCAATTCTTCTTTAGCTACAGACAATTAAAAGGCAAGGAACCACCCCCAAAACACAGGCTAGATGTATGTTGGAGTCTGAACCATGGGGTCTGAATTCAGGTCCAGGAAGTGGTGCCTGGAGGAGATAGAGGTAAATCAGGAGCAACCAGGTATAATTCTAGCAAAGGCTAAGCATGGCGAGAAATATGTAAACCTTGACCCCGAGGACACACAAAGCATGGCCAAAATCAGCCTGGTTTGGTTCAAGCTCAAGACAGAGAAAATGTGGAACTGGAATTGCAGGTTGGACACCTCCCAAAGTCAGAGGAGCAGAGCTGCATACACCACTTACCTGTACCTAGGGGAGTACTCGACTTCAGCAGCAGCTTGTCCACAGGTCAGGGAGCTGGAGCAGCGGGAGCTCCCCGTGACAGCAATGCAGAATATCACCACCCCAGCAGAGAGCAAAAACAGCCAGGAGGGCAGCTCTGACCTAGAGCATTGGGCAGCTCCAGGGCGGAAAGGCAGGACTGAAGGCAAGGTGGGGTGTGAGTGCAGCCCCCAGGTGAGGCTGGTCAGAGTCATTGACTATTATTAGTGCCCTCCTGATCCTGGGATCCAAACAGAGCTCACGGGGCCTTGGTTCTGGCTACCTGAGCAACTTGGCAAATGAAGCAATGAGAACATGAACTCCATTGTGGTTTATAAAGGCCGTGACTGCTCTATAATCTCTGCTCTACACAGCACACTTTGTGCTGTCCAAGTGAGCAATCTCCCAAGGGAAGGTGGACTTGCTGGCCAGCCACCAAGCAGTCCTTGCCTGTAACGCAACATATTCCCATTAGTGTTGGAGAGGAACCTTTCCCTAAAACCTCCAGCTTCCCTGTCAGCTCCTGAGATAGATACATATCTCTGTCCACATGTTCCCTCCAAAACATGCCCTACATTCCCTAAGCAGATCATTCCCAGGAGTCACAAAGGAAGGACACCCCACAGCTGTAGAAATGGCTCCAGGGTGTGCTTAGGATCAGGCTGGGCAGCTGGTGAGAATGGCCAGCACGAGTAACTGCTGTCTGCAGACTGCCACCAAGAGATGCCATCCCACACAAGCCATGAGAACGGGTGACTGGAGCAGGCAGGGCTGCAGACCACTCGTCTGTTACAGGAGACACAATCTGGGGAACTGCACGGCAGAGACCTGTCACTCATTTACTGGAGGATTGCTTTAACCTGCAGCATTTGTTGCATTACAAATACTGACAAACAGCCACGTGCCAGCGGTGTCTAGACTGAGATACCTCTGAAATGCTGCTTATCCCAAGGCAGAGCAGCAAGCTGGGTGAGAGACCAGAGGAAGAGTGAGCTGAGTGTGGCAGGGAAGAGCAACACGCTCGGTGTGTAACTGAACTCCCTGTTTCAGGACATGAGCGCCGTCCTTCAGCTGGAGGGGGAGAGCACAGCCACCTACTGTGCTGTGATCACCAGTGCTGGGGAGCTCAGCGTGGGCTTGGGAGACATGGACATCCACCAGCAGATAACAGAGCAATATGTACGTGCTGCCTCGGGTTTGTAAGCTTTTCCTATGAGCCAGAGTGTGGGCCTGTGACAAAAGGCCACTGGTGAAGTTTGTACCAGGAGGGAGTGGGTGTGCAGAGGGCGTGGGAGGTGCTGAAGTTAACTCCGGACACCGGCCACTGGCATAGCAGCATAACAAGCTACCAGAGCCTTCACTGCTGACCCAGATGGGATTTCTATCTGTTTCTGGTCTGTAAGTGTCACCACTACTATCATCCATGACATGTAGGCCAGAACTCTCATCATTAACTTGTCCAAGCTAACTTACAATTTTTGGCACCTTAAAGCCAGCAATAAATCCAGTGCACCTGCAGGAATTCTATTTCTCCCTTTAGGGAAAAATAGAAAGAAAAAGTGGACAGAACACTGGTTAAAGCAAGTTTTCATGTTCCATCCCCTCCCCACCATCCTTGTTGTTTCTACACGCTGAGTTGTATCAACAGAAACTGTTGCTCAGCACATCCAAACATTCAAAAACATCAGGGAAGCATAATGGCAGCAGTGATTAAGGACTGATCCAGTGAAAACCCCATCACTGCACCCTCCTTTCCTACTCAACCTTTTATTGACAGAACAAAAGCCTGTGCTTCGTGACTGACAGCAACATAGAAGTTAAGTGCAATTTACTTACCAGTGGCATCTCTGTGAGGTGGAGCCTTCCTAGGGAAAAATATGGTCATTGCTCCCACTTTCATCCCCACCCTGCCTCCCCCAAGCTTTGGCACAGAAAACCATTACATGAGGGATTAATTCTCCTGAGCTTTACAAAACAGCTGTGACCAGTGGAAATTCTGAACCAGTCTTGTACTGCAAAGTGCATTTTGGCAGCCCCAGGGCTGGCAGAGACATGGGGGGATGCTGCTCGAGTGCCCACAGCACTGGCCTGGCATCCAGGCAGTGGTTGTGCAGCCTCAGAGAGCCAAAGGAGAGAACAGCAGCTCCCTGCTCCACTGTACTCCATCCCTACGGGATTCAGAGGGACCCAGGTATAAAATACTCAGATCAACAACCTGTCTTAGGAGACACTGTGCAGAGAGGACATCCAAATGACACGCACAGTGAACAAAGGTGTAGTCAAGCCAGCCATGGCTGGGGAATCCTACAGTGGCATTAAACAGCAGCATTCCATTGCCTGTAGTGGTCTAGTGAGGACCAGCAATTACCTTTCTCTGCTGGAGAGGCCCTGCCAGTTGAGTCCAGCTCTTAATGGCCAGGAGCAGGGGAAGGAGAAGAGGAGGAGATCGGGCAAATGGAAACATCCGTTTTCCTTAGGGAATCACTCTGTAAGGTTCATGCCTGCACCTAAAGGCTGGAATATAAGTCAAAATCCTACATCAAGTCTGACTAGCAATGATTTTGTCCCTCTGCAATGACTCAAGCTGTCTCTCCTCTGTGTCCTGGATTTTAACTAGGTGTCCCAGTTCAAGGAGAACCTGTGTCAGGCCCCGCTCGTTTGCATTGATGGAAATGTGCCTCTTTCCACTATTCAGTACATCTGCCAACTAGCTAGAGAGCACCAGCTAGCAGGTAAGGAGAACTTTCCCAGCCCTGGCCAGGCTGCTCCTCACGGTGTGTGTGCCAGGACAGTCCAGGCACATCCCTGCTGTGTGCTGGAGATACCCACTTACTGTCTGACATGCCGGGTTATTCAGCACCTCTTTCTGTACTCTGCTACTCTGCTTCAAATGGATGAAACACTTCTGATTTCTCTTGAGTTTTCTTCTTTCTGCATCTGAACCACATTTCCTGAAGCATAGTTGGTAAAGCCCTTGAGCACTGCCAGAAGGCCAGGGAATGCTGCCCTCTGAGCCTTTTAATCTCAAGGCGAGTGGCAATTTGAGCAGCAATATAGAGCAGCTTCTCAGAAAAAGTGCTAAAACATCTTTTGAGAGGAATTCTCTTCCACTTCCCATAAAATAAATGCCCCCCTCCACTGGTATGCTGGGGACCCTTCACAGGGCTTCCTAAACCTTTGGAGTTACACCTTCCTTTCTAAAAGCAAATCCCAAAGAAGGACACAGGGGTCTAAAAACCTGGCAGAGGCTTCAAAAACAGCTAACTGGAGTAACAAAAGCAGAATCTGATTGTATCATCCAGAGCCAGAAGCAGCTATCTCATTGCTGAGCACTGAGAAGGAAACCTTGGGAGACCTTGTCCCAAGCTTGGGGGAAATAATGATTAAGTTTCTTATAGTTTAAACGTGAAACTTCAGTTGTGCAGATTAAGCTAAGTGTTCTACACTGCATCCTGCTCTGACATAGAGATGAACCACTAATTAATTAGTTAACTAACCAATTGCATTGTTCTTTTGAAGTGTGCTATGAGCCAACAGATGAGAACAAGGCCTCTAAGCCGTTCCTCTCAGACAGCTGGAAAGCACTCACATACATTTCCCCCAACCTGCAAGAGCTGAGAGCCATAAATCGGACCCTCGGGAACCCTCTGCCAGCAGGTATTGAATATTCAGAAGGGTCAGTCAGACTTTTAGATAACCTAGATCCTGGAGAAGAGCATTTTCTGCTTCAGCCCATAATACAAGCAAATTAGGTTATAACATAGTGGGGATTCATAAGTGCTCATGGTGTCTTTCACCTTACAACCATCTCTGCGTGGCTGTATGGACTGATGGCCTCTCAGAGACCACAGGAGGCCTGGGATGGCTCCTTGCCCCAAAACAGAGATCCCATTTGCCTCACTTCATCACCTAAACATGAGCAATATCTGGTTTGTCAACACGTCTCTGATGCATGATGCTCAGAGGGCACCTGTCCTAGCAGTACCACCCTGTGCAGAAATGAAACACCCCACCAAATGCAGATGGAAATCCAACAGCATTAAGACAAGGAAGCCATGCTTTAAGACAGCTTTTTGCTCTCTACAGACATATTCTTAGTCCCTTGTGAGTTGAGTTCCTCAGCACAGAAGTACAGTATGGAAGTCCAACTCTGGAGAATTCCACGTTTCCCATAATTTCAAGGAAAAAAAAATTACCAACCACCTTTCAGAAGTGCCCATAAATAGTAGTGGAAGTGCTCAGAAATAGGCTGTCAGGCCACAGCAAGGCTGGTTGAGGACCTTTACAGTTACAGCACAGTTTTCCCTCCCCTCTCTCTGCAGAGCTGCCATCCAGGTTGGAGGATGTTGTCCAGACTTCAGTGGCGTTGGCCTGCCCGTTGCTGGCCCACCTGCACTGTGTGGTGGTGACCCTCGGTGCTCACGGCGTCCTCCTGTGTGGCAAGAGCCTGGAAGGGAGCATCTCGCTTTATCCAGGAGCTCATGAACAGGTAAGGGCATGGAAAACTAACTCTGAGCTCTCAGTTGCTTCTTTCTTGGACCATATGGCACTGTTGCTATTTCTGGTGGCATGGCAGCAGTCCTGGGAAACATAGCATCACTGCTGGAAAATGTATGTGTTTGGGGGGGTGGAATACACGGCTCTGAAAGAAAATCAAGTTGTCTGTCCATATACTGCTGGCTCCTACCAGCAGTGTTTAGAGTCAGCTAGAATTAAATGTGCCTGTGTGAATATTCATGAGAGCTTCATTTGCAGGAAGCTTCATTTAAATTATCAAAGTGTGAAAAAAAGATCATTGTCTTTTTTTCAGCCTTTTCTCTTTTTTTGTCACCCGTGCAGATCTGGCATCCGGCGCATATCAGGCCTTATCAGCTTGAGCAATTCCCACTAACTTCCCTTCCCTCCCCCCACAGACTGCTGCTGCCAGGCTCTGTGCTGCCCACTACCCCGCCGTCCCCATCAGCAGGGAGGAGATAGTCAACGTCTCAGGAGCTGGTGACAGGTATATCCCTCGCTGCTTTGTCCTCTCCAGCTGCATGTGAAAGGACCGTAATCGGATTCCTTTGAAATTCCACTGCAAAAGCAACGACACCCTGCTGCTTGAGGAAGAGACGCTAAGGACGTGAGAACAGGGCTGGTTACGGTGATTCCTTGCAGAGCTTGCTAAAAATGTCCCCCGAAGCATCTTGGAAGCCAGGCTTGCCATTATTAGTTTTGCTTTTCTTTAAGATCCAAGCCTTTCCTGGCAATCTAAGAATTCTGAATTACTCCGGGCTGAGCTGCTAAAAGCAAAGTAAACCACCTTACATCAAAGCTGTCTTACTAACTAACTGCCTTACTTCCACACTTCTCCAGTGGAAGTGGAACTGCCACTCAATAGCTAAAATGGCCCCGTAAAAGCATTTCATCAGGTTCTGCATTTGCCTCTGGCAATTTTGAAGCTCTTGCTTCAAAAGAGTCTGCTGTATAATTTGCCTGGCTGTTCACACAATGCCGTACCTAGAAGTGGGAAATGACAGCTATTATTCCTAGCCCCAGTGATCAATTCTCAGCCTGTCAGAGTAATATTTTATTTTGCTTCTTGTTAACTTGACAAACTATATGTAGCAGTCAGGCTGTTTTTTTCTTCTTGCTTCATACCTTTCAGTAATTGACTCTGTCCTTTCATTGCCTTCGGCTAGACCAAAAGTCTGTATGTGACAGATATTTCCTTTTCCTTTTCTACTCTTACCTACCAATAACTCAACATAGCAACACTTCTTTTTTCTCTTATCAGTGGGCAGAATGCAAAGGTTTTTGTGTCTTGTATTTTTTAACATACAGAGGCCTCAATATTTTACTTAAAATCAGACAATAACTTCTTGCCAAGCTGGTGAGCCCCCTTAACACCAGGACACGCTGCTTGTGTCCCAGATCACCTCTGAGATGAGCTGACTGCAGCTGCAAGCTGGTCTTCGCCAAAGAAGACCAAAGAGTTGTTTGGAGCAATAGGTGTAACAACAGCAGAGGAATGGGGGCTGGAGGAGCCTGGTGGGGTCAGCCTGTCCTAAGGAAAGCTCAGCTTTGCTCATGGCCTCTGGCAGGTGTCCCCAGCCAGTCCCTCCAGGGGCACAGCCTCCCCTCTGCACCATCTGCTCAGAACACAAGTACTCCTTACTGCAGGACAAGTTTTTTCTAGAGGCTAATGTAAACTAAGCGTCTTTCTTAGGAGTTCCTTTCCCTTTTAAAAATTCAAGGAAAGACCCAAGGTGAGATAAAATGTACCACTGCCAACCACCTCCAATGAGTTACACTGGTGAACTCAGAAGTTTGTTTTTCCTTCCAAACCTCTCTGAAAGCTAAGGGCCCATTACTGCTCCCATTCCTGAAGTAACACTGGTCTGGAAATTCCTCTCCTCAGAGTCCCCAAGGCCACATGGGGGAATTCTCATAGTCCTCTTGTTCATCCAGGGTTTTTCTTCCTAATTAACCCCAACTGCTCCCCTGAGCTCCAGAAATCCCTGTTCTACAGAGTGCCAAATCAGATTGGAAATGCCAGGACACTGCAATGCCATACAAGCCATCCCCACAATATATAAACTGGTAACGTGTCCCAAGCCCAGCCCGGTGGCACTTTGAAAGGACTATTGTAGAAATACAGAATGGTTTGGGTTGGAAGGGACCTTTAATGGTCATCTAGTTTGAACAAGCAGGGACATCTTCAACTAGATCCGGCTGCTCAGAGCCCCATCCAACCAGGGATGGGGCATCCACCACCTCTCTGGACAACCTGTTCATGCTTCACCATTCTCATTGTAAACAATTCCTAATATGTAATCTAAAATGTAATGCTTTCCTAGCTTAGCCCCAGTGAACTGTCACACTTTAGAAGTGCTGGTCAGGGGACAATGCAATCCAGAAACAGTGACCCAGGGCACTTCACGCCTCCCTTCCACCCTGTGGCTCTTCAACAACTCCAGAGATCTGCCCAAGGAGCCGAGCGTGTGTGCAGTGTCTGTTTGCTCCTTGCCCCCGGCTGCCGTGACAACCGAACACCACATGCCCACAACATGGCATTGCTAGGGGATGCTCCCCCAAATATTTACTTTCAGCTCCTGGAGCTGTTGAGAGATTGAACGCTTTGTGGAAGCCATAATCTTCTGTGCCTTTGTTATGGATAAAAAGATGTTGAGGTAATTAGGTGGGGTGCAAAATAAGGACTCCTTTTACATTCCCTATAGATCAGCTTATTAATCCTCCCTGCCATCACATTTTCCTGTCCTTGCTTCTTCCTCTAAAATGTGATTGTCCTCTCCATTCTCTTTCCCTTCTCCTTTGTCCTCTCCTAGCTTATGAGCATTGTTACAGTAGTTGCTGTGAATAAAGAGTAGTTGGTCCCAGTCTATCACAAACACTGCACTCACCTCATTTTTACTGGGAAATCTCAAATGAAAATCCACAGGAAAAGCTTTCCAAAAATCTGAATTTCCAATCTCGTTTCAGCTTCAGATTTCTTTTTCCAGCTGTGCCTGTTGTCCCTGTCACACAGATATGGAAACTTTATCTCTCACCCCATCCAACCCTTTGGGGAGAGTAGGCACCAATATAATGAGGGAATAATGAGGCACCAACAAAGAGCAAAGAAGTGACAAATTAACTAGAGAGCAAGGGAAAATTAGATTCTTCCCTTCTTAGATGCCTTTCTTTTCTCCTGCCTCACCTGGAAAACTGACAGCAATAAAAAATGTGGTGCAAGAGGGAGTACCTCAACTTCTCAGATGAGAAGCACATAAAATGCAAATAAATGGCGCTATTTTGTACTCCAAAAATAGATATAGAAAAAGCAAAACCCATTCATTATAACCTCAGCCCTCCTGTGTGACATATTCTGCTGCTGTAAGTGCTGGTTTGGGTCCAAATGAAAGCCCTTAAAAATGAGCAGCCACATTCCTGGGCTCAAAGATGTTCCCCCAAATTCAAAACCACCTTTCTTTCTCTCCACAGCTTAATGGCAGGAATCCTTGCAGGCATGCTTGCTAAACACGACACAGGCACATGTGTCCGCATGGGTCTGCTGGCTGCCAGTTTGTCTCTCCGTTCCTATGAGCCCATTTCCCCAGAAATCAGCACTTCCAGTGTCAGCCAGGAGCAAGTCGAGAGCAGGAGCTGGCCAGAGGCGAAGGTATGGAAGATGGACTAGAACACCGTGGCTTTCTCAGCTGTCGTCTCATTGCACTCCCAGCATTCCTATTTTCAGGAACTGGATTGTGTTTTGAGCTTTGGGCTCCAAAGCTGGACACTGACCAGAGGACTTAAACTTTTTGGTGCAGGGTACTTTTTGGAAGGTAAAGTTTTTGTGGAGTGCATTTGTTGACAATTGGTATTGCACTGCTCACATTTATATTTTGTCTTCTGTTGTGTCCTCTACTTTGTTAAATTTTAGTTTCTTTTATATTTTTATTTGATGGGTTACAGCAAACCACAGCTTGGTTCTTCTGTCCACTGCCTATTGACAGTGTATCTCACCCACTCCCCACCCCCATCTAATGGGAACACTCACCTGTTTTGGTCCTGAGTAAACCCTCAGGGAAGGAGGCCCCAACCCAGGGAACTGCTGTGGAATGAAAGGTTGGTTTCTGGTCTTTCATACCTCCTGCTTTTCTGACCTCCAGGCCTTCTAGATTTTCTGTTGAGGGAATTTTCCCTTCCTCCACCTCATGTCACTGTTGTCCATTATCACGGTAGCTCCTCTGTCATCAACTCCTGGATCTTCAAGGCCATGTCTCTTCAGCTGGGCCCAGCAGCAATATCTGCTCTTGCCGCTTATTCTTTCCTATTCAAGAGGTCCCATGGATCACAACCTGTGGCAGGGTGCAACTGGCAGGAGTGTGACACTGTAGGATAACCTCATCCATCTTCCCAAGCCAGCCAGCAAACACCACACTTTCTTGCTCTGAAGTCCAATGCCCCTGGAGAAAGTAGGCAAGAGAAGGTAAAGAAGAATGACCAGGGACCAGCTGGTGGCCTTTAGAAGACGACAGCCCCTTGTTCCACGTGCCTTCCTCTGAGCTTGGGGCTTTCTTCCTTCTTTAGTCCAGAGCATCAAGTCTGAAGTGAAAGAGAGCAGAGGGAACAAGGGCATCTCCATTGGAAGCAATGAGGAAAAGTCACCTTCTCTCTCTAAGCACGTCGTGTGCACAGGATGCAACTGCGGGTGCCCACAGATTGGTGAACACTGAAACTCATTAAAAATGATTTCTGGTAGAGTTGGGTCTTGGTGCTGGCTGGTTCTTGAACCTGACTGATAGTACAGACCCATCTGATGGACAGAGCCTGGAGTACAGATTCACCCTCTGTTTCATCCAGAGACCACTGCCAGTGAGGCCCCTTGGCTGAGGGGCAGATCCCTGGTGTCTGACACAGCCCTAAAGTCAACCAAAGCTTGACCAGGGCAGCTCTAACACCAGTCTCCTTGGTGGGCTCGGCTGTTTAACAAGTGAGCCCCCACTGCAATGGATGGAAACATAACTGGGTCCCTTTCCTCTGCCCAAGACTATTTTCACCAGCCTCACAGCAATTCCTTCCCTCTGAGTCTACCACCTTCCCATCAGACACACAAACATTTACCATCAACTCTTCCTTTACCAAGACTTTGCTTGGAACTGTGGTTTAGCTGCAAGACTGTGCTCAGATGCCACAAACCCATGTGTACACCTGGCACCGAGCAGTGACAAGGTGTGTGTGGCAGAAGGGTGCTGGGATGTGTGGAAATGCAAGGGAGGGGGATTGGGGCCCACGTAAGCAGCTGGGATTGCTGGCAAGCTGGGAGGTGGGACACAGCAGGGGCGGGGGAAAAAGGCTGTGCCCCCAAGGTATGTCCCTGCACTATAAAAATTACTTCGGCTGGATCCAGAGTCAGGGGAAAAAAGCAGCTTCCAACCTCTGTACTGACTCCAACAGCCTTGTCCAGGCAGGAGACCCCTGAGCAAAGGCAACACCTGAGGATGAAGGTTCAGGCATTGATAGTCACCATGCTCCTCCTTGTGCTGCTGTGCTCAGGCCTGGCACCATCTGGGGCACTGGGGAGCAAGCCCTGGAGGCTCCCCCTGCAGCCCTCCCGCAGCAGGAGCACGAAGCTGAGCCACCACCTGAAGGACTACGGGAAGTTCAACAGTGACACGGTAAGCGCAGCCCGTCCCTGGCCAGCGAGGGAGAGGGTTTGTGGTAGGGGGGCTGCAGGGTGAGCAGGGTAAGCAGAGGTACCAGTCAGGATCAGACAGCACTGAGGGCAGCAGGAGCAGGTGCTGAGCATGCCATGATCCTGCAAACATCAGGTAGAAAAGGTGTTTTCAGGATATTCCTCATAAGCTGTGTGTAAAGGTGTCGGTCACAACCTGGCCTCAGAACACAGCGTGGTGCTGAGAAGGGGGTTGGGCAGTTACACCCCCAGATCCCCCTGGCACCCGACAAGGCTTAGAGCAGAGCTGATGGCTGTGAGCACGGGTGGTGAGCAGCTCAGGAGGAGAGTGCAGGTCTGGCTGCAGTTGTCCCCATGTGCTTCCCTCAGAGCTGCAGGGACAGTCCTGCTCCAGCCCCAGCAGCGTTCTCACTGTGTGTTCACTCCCCGCAGTGCTAACAAAGCTCTCCAAGCTCTGCAATGGGGGTACCATGCCCTGATGCCCCGATGGGCACAGCTCCTCTCAGCACTGCCTTGAGGGAGGTGCCCACAGACTTGCTCTGTCCATAGGAAATCTGCTCCACAGGCTCAGCACAGCATCCCACAAATAACCAACTTCTCCTTTATCAAACCCAAACTGCACTTTAGTGGCACACAAGTAGACCTTGCCTTAACCACAAAGTGCTGGGTGACGCTGTGCATGGACACTGCAGCCACCACTTTCCCTCTCTCTGCAGCACTCCTGCCACAGCATCCAGTCCCGGCCCTGCCAGAAGCCCTCTGACTGTGGCGGCTGCCTGGGGCTCTACACCTGCAAGCTGCCTGCTGGCACCTGCAACCTGAAATCCGTCTCCAGGCAGAGGGGTGAGTTCTAAGCCCCCTGGCAACTGGCACCAGGGATCCCCACATGCAGGAAAGTGCAAGCATATCCCTTTGGCTGCACCACTCCAAGCCCAAGCCTGACTGCCCCATGCAGGGCTGGGTCTGGTTTCTTGACTGCCCAGGGCTCTCTGTCCTGCCAGCAGTAGCTACAGAATGAACAACTGCATGGTGGATGGGATGTTCCCAAGCGTTTCTGTGAGGGCTAGGATTTGACAGGTGTCCTGAGCTATCGCAGGACACCAACAGCCTGTGTTGGAATACCAGGGAGGGGTACAGAGCTTGGGATTTAGCCTGTAGTTTGGGAGTCAGCAAGTACAGTCCTGCACATCACAGGCCCTGCAGAGCTGCTTGTGTTGGTGTGTGAGAGCTGCTTAATTAAGCAGAAACTGTCAGGGAGCAGAGATCACAGCTTTTAATGTTTAACCAGTGTCCTGGTTCTCCAGTACCCATTAGTAAATCCATATTTCCCCCATACTGGCCTCTTGCCTCAGCATGTTGGCCTACACCAACGTGCACGTGGTCATGGAATAGAAACTCATCCAAGGCTACTATACACAGAGACCCAGGTCTGGTGCAGGAAACCCCTGGTTGGGGCATGTATGGTAGGCAAGTGTAATGCTTTGGGGATATATAGTATAGTGTGTGTGGATAGCATTCCCAGTGTGTGTGCTCTGTTCGTAGTCTTCTCTGGTCACCTGCTGCTGGCAGCCTTCATATAGGAGGACACACAGGCCCATGGTCAGACCCAGCACAGATGTCTCATGGCTTTTCTTTACAGGTGGCTTCCTCCAAAGCCTACAAAACCATTAGATGGGGAGTCAAGCTCATCTCGGAGCAGCACAGCTCAAAATAAAGCTGAAGAGGTTGTCCTGCAGCTGGAGATCGACACTTCCTGTCCAAGTTTCATTTTAAATCCTTAATGACACAGTTGTAAATGTTTCTTTCCTTGTACTTCTCATGCTGCTGCTTTTTAACACCCCCTTTGGATTTTGTACACTGTGTAGGCTTGATTCCCACTTTCCTGAGAGCAGCCAATAAAAGCACTGAGTGGTCATGGAGCCCTGTGCTGGCAGAGCCCCCTTGGAGCTCCCCAATGAGACAAACAGGGCTATTTCACAACTCTTTTTAATTTGAGCCATTAGGATATTGTAGTAAAAGCTGCCAGTATCTCAGCATGCTCACACACAAATTCAAGCTGAGCTAAGCTTTGGGCAACCTGGGATCCCTCCCCGCTCCTTACCACAGCTCCTGCCAAGGAAGGCCAAGTGCCACGCTGTTGAAAACATCACTTGAGGAGAGGAATGTGGAGTCCCCAGGAACAGGCTTGGCAGTGTGGGACCACGTAGGAGACCTGCTTCTGAAGGCTGGGGCAGAGCCACAGATCAGCTTTATTTAGCACCCCACAGAGCTTTGCAGACATCCTGGCCACCTTTACACGTGTGGGGGTGCACCCCAGCTTTGCAAAACCTCATTTTGCTTCCATTAAAAATACCTTTTAAAAAGAGAACCAAAGCACAGCATTTGATTTACCTTGAACCCCACTGCAGTCCCCTTCAGTGAGCCACCACCACCTCCTGTGACTGTGAAGCGGTACCAGTTTTCAGCACACACGAGGGACAGCCCCCACACACCCCTCGCCTGGTCCCCCCTGCGGAAGTCTGACCCTGGGAGGGGAGTAAATGCTGCTGGCTTCTCTGAGCCCCTCTATTGCGGCTTCCTCTGTCCCTGCACAGAAGTTGGGGGGCACAGAGCTGCAAGTGCTGCCTGCCTGCCTCCTGTCCGGGTGTGACGCCATGGCTGTCCGGCATTTACTATGCTCACCACAGAACCAGAGAGAAGTTGAGGGAGGAAGGGAACTGTGGAGGTCACCTGGGCCATGCCCCTGCTCAAGGAGGGCCACTCAGTGCCATTTGCCCAACCTACCTCGTCCCCAGAGAGTGGCACATGTCACCATCTGCCCCACTGCTCACCTCTCCATCCATCACAGCCCACTCCCACTGTTCTCAAACACCACACAGGAAGAGAGGGCTGCTGTAGGAAACTCTGGAAATGCAGGCTTCAAAAGATTCACAGAGCAGCCCTGGACCTACCACTCTGTTCTGGTGTGGAATGGAGGTGACCTCCTCTGAACCCCACTGCTGGTTGGAAAGGTCCTCTCAACTGGCAAATGGACCCACATTGGACCACAGGAGCACAGGGATAATTTTCAAAACCTCTGGGAGTTCTGTGCAGCCCAGCATAGCACAGCTGCAGCAAAGGTACCCACATGCAGCTTTCACCCTGCAGCCCCAGGGCAGCTGTGAAAAAGACTGTCCTCCAAAGAGCAGACTCAAGGATGCTCCAGGTGCTCTTGGCTCTGCCCTCACAAGCAATGCAAGTGTAACAGCTTTCACGCCAGCTGGAAAAAAAGCCCTCACCCTGCCTCAACCTCCACTCGACTTCCCTGACACCTCCTCACCGAAGGAGGTCACCACAGACAGAGGAGAGGCGAGCAGGAGGTCCTACCTCCTCCCCAGCCAGGAGCACAGAAGGCAGCAGCACTCCCTGCCCTTGCCTGTTTCCTACTGTGCTTCCCAGCAGCAACACCCACAGCAGGAGAGGAGAGCCCATCTAACCTTCAGGAAGCTCCACCTTGGGCTCCCCCAGCAAGAGGCCAGGTGAGGGAACAAGGCCACCCAGCCTCTGAGACTCACAGGGAAGCTGAGGGCCTGGCCAAGTCATGGGTCCAGCTGCTTGATGTCCCCTCTGGCTCATGCTTGGAGCTAGGTGGGACAGTGGGAAGACACAGCTCATCCCTTTCCACAAAAACACCATGGATCCACATGCCTTTTACACAACTCGCTTTTAATTACACTGCATGAGGAAAGGCCTCTCCTCGTGCCAAGGCTCCCTGGTACAGCCACCCAGGGATCTGGCTGGCCCATCAAGTCCTCAGTAGGTTTAGTGGTTCCCTCTCACCCTTTTCCCTTGCTTGGAAGCTCCTCCTGGTCAGTCCATATCACCCCTGCAGCCCTCGGTGTCCTTGCTTTGCAGAGACCTACTTTCATATATCTGTTCTTCCCCTCCATGCCTGAGCTTTGCCTGCTCAGTCCCATGGGAGTCCTGCTTCAGCCTCCTGCAGCACCAGGTGGAGAGAAGGCAGGGCAAGAGTCATCGGTTAATAATTGTTCTAACTTCAATATAAATAGAAAAATACAACCAAATAAAGAGTTGACTAGCTAAGAGATCCAATCCACCGGGATGCCTGCAACGTGCTAGTGCAGAGTTCAGAGAGAGTGCTTGGTCCAGTGCTTGCTACTGTAGACATCCAGAAACCTGTCCCGGCAGCCCCGCAGCCATCCCATCTTCCTGCAGCACCACAGGTCTGTGCAGCGTGTCCTGGCCGTGGCCAGCGTGCCCAAGGCTGCTGGCTCCTGGGAGCAGGCTGAATGGGAATGGTTGATAAGTCTGATTTATTGCTGCTAAATGGTAAAGCCATTCTCTTCTGTGGAATGAGGATGTGCTTCGCTCTTACTTTTTGTGGAGGAATTTCATTTTGCTGCCTGAAGAGAAAGAGAAAGGAAAATGGACTCCCCACAGTGACAGGCAAAACAAGCGTCATTTCCCACCATCCCTGGCTCCTTGTCCACAGCCAGCTGCTCTGCAAAGCTGGGAGCAGGGGGCTGCAGAGCTCTGCCCATTCCCTGGGAGCAGTGCTGCAGGCTAGGACCTTGTAAGCCCCCAGGCACACCCTCCAGGGCTAATTTATCCAGTGGTCCTGGAAGGTGACCACATGACTCAGCTCACCTTGCCAGAGCATGTGTGGGCAGGGCACACCAGCCCCTCAGGCATTGCTGCTCTTAAATGGCCAAGAACAGGCAAGAGGGCCAGGGATGTGATCAAAACACTTGATCAAACTCAGCCACGGTGTCCAATGACTTATCAAGGACTTCTAACCTCAGTCTGGTCCCCTTGGCTAGTTCCCCTTACAGTGGAAAATAGATTCAATCTTAGAATACTCCTGAGCAATTCCTACTGCTGATCCCTAAGGGCACACCTGCAGGCAATGAAAACTGTGTCAATCCCCCCATCAGCGGACTGCATCCACCATCCCCAAGTCACTGGTTGCTCCACTGCCTCCTCAGATCCACCTGTCTCCTTTAGAAGACATGGATACAGCTCACGGCCCAATCTTTGGTTCTCCACCAGCCTCTGGACAGTGACTGACCAGGGCCAGAGCCAACAGTGTGCCAGCACAGGGATACATGGCCAGGCACTGAATGCCACACATAGTCACTAGCCCTGTCACCCTTGGGCAGCTTCTGTGCTGCCTGACCTGAAGGCAAGAAGTCCAACCCTCCTGAGAAGCCAAGGGTTTTGCTGGTTCCTTACCTAGGCCTTTCAGGAACCTATTGACTCCACTCTGCTCCCCACTGGGAAGTGTTTCCAAGTACTCCTGAGCCCGTACCTCAAACAGACCTGCAGAAAGACAGAAATCAGCAGCTTCTATTTTGTGTCCCTATAAATCCAAGTACGAATGCCCACCTCAAAGTGTACTGTACAAGCTTACCCACGCATTATTGCACAGGAGAGGGAACAACTCACCCCACCTCCTCCATCAGCTGAGGCCAGATCTGGCACAGAAGCTTTGGTCTGCCCCCTCCCTCCCCAGTGCAAGGCTGACTGAGCTGCTGTACCTTGCTCAGGGTACAGAATGTGCCTCTGTTCTTTCTGTGAACACAGCTAAGTCCAGGGAGTGACATCATCTGGGGAATCATCATGCAGAGTTTACCTCTCTTACTCAGCCATCTATTCAAGCATCCCCTGCTTATTAATGCTTGGGAGGAAGCTGCTAAGCCAGCACTGAGCAGCAGCAGGGATAAGAAGTTTCAGCTGCCAGCAGAGCCCTTAGGACTGTGGGATAACAGGAGTGAAACCACAGAAGCAGCTCTGGGAAGGAGATGAGCATCTAAGCTTTCTACTAGACAAAAGAACCTTGACCAATCCAGCCCATTCTTCCTCTAGACACAAGAAGAGGACATGAGGGACTGCAAGAATAAATGGCATTTCAGCATTGGAATTCAATGTGGAATGGACGAGGCACACGTGGAGGATACTGCAAGGGTGAAAGGTGCCTGTAATCCCAATCCCAACAAGAAACCACCAGATTCCCTCCTGCTGCTCCTGCACAGACACTGCAGCTTCCAGCCATGGAACTGAGGATGGAGGTGGTGGCTGGGGAGCATCTCCCTGCTGTCGTAGGAGCAGCAGCAGTTTCCACCACAGCAGAGCCCAGTTGGAGCCCCTCACCTCTGACCCCCTGCTTCCGCAGCTCCCGCTCCTGAATGAAGCCCCCAAACATCTGTGTCTCCATGAAGACCTCCAGGAAGCGTCGGAGGCTCTTGGAAGAGACGGATTTGCGGAAGGCCTCACGCTGCAGGGTCCGCTCCTCTCGCTCCGTGGGGGTCAGGAAGAGGGAATAGTGGCCCACAATCTCCACAAAGAAACGGACAAAGGCCTCAGACACCACCTCGTTCAAAGGGCTGGTTTCTAAGGAAAAAATAAAGAGGCAGTGGTGAGGACAGTGCTGTAAGGATGTGCTAGGAAAATCCCTGGGTTTAAATTCCCTGGCTTTTTTCACATCCAGCCGGAGCAGAAAAAGCTGCTCAAGAGAGACAGCATCCTAGGAAGTGCTTGCCATGGAAGCAGACCAATTTGCTACTACTTTGAAAGATACCAAGCTTTGTTTCGGTGCTCACTTCTCTCTGGTGGGATGGGAGAGAGAATCAAAAGAGTAAAAGTGAGAAAATTTATGGGCTAAGATAAAGAGAGTTTAATGGATGAATCTAAAACTGTGCATACAAGCAAAGCAAAATAGTTGATTTATTCAAGAGTTCCCGTGGGCAGACAGGTGTTCAGCCCTCCCCAGGAAAGCAGGGCTCTGGCACATGTGCCTTGGGAAGACAAAATACCCTATTTCCAAACGTCCCCCCACTCTCTTCTCCTTCCTGCAGCTTCATATGTTGATCATGGCTCCATGGAGGAACACCCCTTTGGTCATTTGGGGTCAGCTGTGCTGGCTATGTTCCCACTTCTTGTGCACCCTCAGCCCACTCACTGGTGGGGTGGGATGAGAGGCAGGAAAGGCCTTTATTCAGTGTAAGCTCTGCTCATCAGCAGTTAAAACATCCCTGTATATCAACACTGTTTCCAGCACAAATCCAAAACACAGCCCCATAACAGCTGCTATCAAGAAAATTGACTCTGTCCTAGACAAAACCAGCACATACTCCGGGCTCCTCTGCACCAAGAAGATGCCCATACTGTCCCCCCAAAGAGAGCTGTCTCAGCCCAGTCACCCATGAGCCACATGGCCAGCGCCGAGTCTGCAGCTCTGCGGGTGACTCTTCCCTGGAGGAGCCTGTATCTCTCATGGCCAGAAGCAGAGAGAAGCCTCTGAAACCCTTCTGAAAAGGAGTACAGGTGTTCCCTGGAATTGTAAAGGAAGGATGGACAGAGCTGGGAAGAGATAAGTACTGTTGCACTTCACACAGAGAACTGCCCACTGTGCAATGGAATATTCCATATAGCTTACCCAAAATCCTGATCTACCACCAGTACCTTGGTGTTAAATTCAATACAAGCCTAGTTCTCCTCTAAGAAGTGACAGGCACAAAAGGGGCAGGAAAAGACACGGTTTTAAGCTGAAAAGCACTGTGCTTTACCCTGCTTGCCATTGACAGGGCCCTCTTCCTTGTCGCTCGCCAGCTCATTCCTCTGCTCCAAAATGTGTTCTAGGGCGGCCTGCAGCTTGCGGGGCAGGATGGAGTCCTCATCTTCCATCTGCAAGACAGAGCCACCTCCTCAGGGACTGGGGCTGGGACAAAAACATCTCCTACCCTGTACCCAGCACAGCAGGGGGAGCACTAGAAATGAACCATGAGGAGAGGGAGAAAGCGTAATACGCTTGGCACATTCCCAGCACCACCCAGAGCAGTACTATCGAGAAGCACAAGAGGAAGTAGAAAGGGGGTGTCTTTTCCTAAATATTCCCCTGCTCTGGAGGAATTTTAGATGTCTGACCCAAGAGGCTATTGGGCAGGGCTCACCCATGGCCCCACCATCTGCCCACCAGCACTGGCCCCACCACAAAGAGGAGGTGTCTGAACAATGCTGGCACATGGCCAGGTGAGCAGAGCCCCTGCTCAGGCACCAATCCTCTTAAGCAGGCTTAAGGAGTTCCCAGGAAGCAACAGAGCCAAGGAACTGCCAGTGACTGTGCAGAGCTCCTGCCAGCCCTGGCTGAGTCGGCTGATTTCGCTTAAGCCTCCAGAAGAGAGGTGCAAGGTAAAGCATTACCCCAGAGCTAAGGCAGCTGGCAAGCGAGGGCTGTGGGAGGGCTTGGCCTTCACCCACACACTGATCCCTGCAGCAGGAGGAGCACTCATCCCATCCTAGTCATGGGGCTGAGGCACGGCACAGACCGATGCTGCCAGCACTGCTCAGCAATCTGCCAAAGAGCTCTGGGAAAAAATAGCTTCCTGGGCCAGGAGTATGTTTGCTCATTTATCCTCTTCCCTTCCTCCTCCCCTTCCCACTCCTCCTCTCCACAACAAAGGGAAGTGAAAATCAGCAGGCAATCTTGCCTGCAAAGCAACAGACAGGCTCCAATGTACCACCTTCCTACTTCTGACCCATCCGGTGCAAGGGCCGGAGTGAGGAACCACAAACTCCTGAGGCAGTAAGGATTTCAAAAAATCATCAAGGTTCCCTTCCCACTCAGGGCAGAGTATGTGATGGGCGATGGACTGACAGATGCAGGCTGGAAGAGCCCACACTGCTCCCCAGCAGACAGTGCTGAGCCAAGGCCTTCCAGCTCTGTCCTCTGCCTTACAGGATGACACTTAAGGACCCACAGTACTCAAATGCCACCACTTCCCATCTTAAAAAAAAAAAAAAAACCAAAACAGAGAAAGTGGTAATTCACAATGATTTAGTCCTCAACAGCTGTGGTTTGAGATGCTGATGTTACATATATACACCCTATAACACTGCCACCCACAAGTCCTGCTTCAGTTTTTGAGTGGGGAGAAAGTGATCCAGCCAGCCAGGCAGGTCAGCAAACACAGATGGACGCAAGTTATGTAGGAAAAAGGGGAGAAAAAGATATGAAACGGCTCTGCTTACCTGTCTCAGAAACCGATTATTTACAAGGTCAACGACGAGGACCTAAGAATGAAAGAGCAAGAATTAAAAGGGGAAGTAATTATTTCCATCATCAAAGCTAATCTTAATCTGTAACTGCTTTGGAGGAAACGCTTCAGCCCTGTCCCTGCTCCTCCTACCCATCACTGCAGCTGGAGGAGGCACCCAGCACGACCCAGGAGCAGAGCCCTTGTTGTGGCGTTCTGGGGGTGTCACTGCAAACCACAGCACAGCTTGGACAACAGGAGGCTGTGTTCCAGGCCTGGCCCACCGCTCCTCACTGCAAAGCAGGCTCAGAGCGTCATCCTTTCTCCCCACGTGCTGCACTGCTGTCTCCTGGGAGGCAGGGAGGGAAATCCCTCCCTCACCGTGTTCAGCCTTGCTGTGCTCACCCTTGTGCACCAGGAATCCAATTCTTAATTATTTTTTGCTACCATGAGGCACCTGTGTTAACCCGAGGGTTAACAGCTATCCTGGCCAGGCTGTAGCAATCAGGCTTTAAGACTGACAGGCTTTGCAGGTAGCCCCTAGACAGCACTATGCAGGAACCAGTATAAACTTTAACAAAACCATCTCCTACCCGCAGCAGCCCCACAGTGGGAGATTCCAGCCCCCTGCCTTCCCAAGCTGTGGCCAAGGCAGAGCACAGACCTTTGTCTCCCAGGGGGAACATCTGCCTCTGCCCTTGCCCCACACTCACGGCAGCCAGAGGACGAGAGCTCTGCTCCCTGGCGCTGCCAGGCTCTGAGAGCAGCCTTTCTGGGACAGAGGACAGCTCAGGAAGCAGCCTCAAGGAAGGCCATGGTGTGGATGCAGGGCTCACCTCCTCCACCGGCAGCTCCTTCAGGCGGGGCAGGGAGCTGGAGAGCAGGCCGATGAGGAAGGGGGTGGGCGAGCACACGATGTCGATCATGGAAGGCGGCAGCACGGGGATGTAGGTGTGCTGCCAGGTGAAGGGGTACAGCAGGGCTACCGTGGCGTGGCAACACTTGGACAGAGTGCTGGAAGGCAAAACACAACCAAGGACAACGGCTGGTCAGTCAGGGAATGAGGGGTTCTTCCTAGAAATCAGGGCTCTTTCAGCTGTTCCCTGATTGATCTCTCTAATTACTATGGGCTTTCCCACATTTCTGACCCCATTTTTCAGCTTCAGAAGCAATGACTTCTGAAAGATGACCCCAGCCCACATTCATGTGACAAGAGATGGCTCCCACTGAATCAGAGATCTGCTGCTCCAGTGTCTGATGGAAAATATCAGACAAACATGGCATCTTCTATGCCACTACCTTTTCTTAGAGAAATGAGTTTATTCTCCCACAGTTCTCTGGCAGGAGTCAGGCAGGGTATCCAGTAAGCCATGGCAGAGCCTGCCACAGGGCACCAGCTATTCATCTGTTCTAGGTCTGGAAGCATTTTTGTGTGTCGAGAGGGGGAGGGCTTGCTGCTATAAACCCTGTATACATAACATCATTTCATTTTACCAGCATCAAATAAAGGAGGGGAGGGAGAAGAGGGAGACTGGTGCAGCATGGAGGAGCCACGTAGATTTATTGCTGACTTGAGAGGGAAGGGGTTTGATAGGTGTGGACTTGAGCTTGCTCCAAAACGCGAAACCTTCTTTCCTGCCCCTCCCCACTCCAGTTAAGTTTGGTGCATATGCATCCCTGTGCTGTGTCACTAGGGCACACTGAGCAGAGTAGTGTGGCTGGGGGACAGCTGGCTGGCTTTCATCAGGGAAGCTCAGTTTAGCAGAAGAAAATTGTAGTTGCTGGGACATCAGGGTAATAATACAAAGTAATCAGGCAGCATACATTGTTAAACACATGACACTTTGGAGATAAAGAAATGCCAGGGGAAAGGCTGGAATCTGCTTAATCTGAAAGTTTTATCTGGGACTGCAACAGGTAGGGAAGTGGGACTTGGGAAAAATGCCTGGGATATGTGTGCTGAGAAAAGTCCCTTCACAAAATGGGGCCAGTTTCCTCTCCCGTCACTCCCAGAGGCTTGTCTTTTGTTAAGGGGATACTCTGTAAAAACAGGAGAAGACCCTTCAAAGTCTGTGTTACAGTCTGGTAGCTTTAAGCCTTTAAATGGGAAAAAACCTTCAGTTCCACATCCTTGTTTGGGAAGGTCTGAGTGTATCTCCCTCCCTTGTCTGCATTCATTCCTCCAGGCTGCCTCTCTGTTGCTGCTCTCCAGCTGTGCCTGCCATCATCAGCAAGCCCACACCTTGCTGTGTCTATCACAAATGTAAGGTAGATAATGAATTCGAGAGAAGCAAAATTAAAATAATGAGAAAACACAGAGCTGGCAAGAAATAGAAACACTAAAAAAAAAAATCCCAGAAAAAATGTGGGAATAATATCAGAGTAGATGATTTCTGTTGTATCTTTCATACAAGCTAACCTTGAAAGGAACTGCAACAAAAGTGAATGTGTCATCTTAGAAGTGCACTCCAAGCTAATGAGATCCTTTAAAAACCACCTCCTTCAAAGCTGTGCTACTCATACATTTCAGGTCATGTTAGCAGATACAAAAGCAGGGGCTTTTCTTCCACTCCATTACTGCAGAGCGTATTTTCCACTCCTCAATTTCTTACTGATAATAGCCCTGGTAATAGCAGCAGCAGCATAGTGAAAGCTGAAAGAACTGCACCTTTCATCACTTGTGCACAGCAGTGGGGCATAACCACCACCCACTGTTCCTCTTCTTTGAGGAGAGGGTGAATGTGGAAGCGTTAGAAGTTTTACACTTGTCACCAATCCTCTATTTTGAAGGTGTATCCAAATTTTCTGCCTAAACATGGGACCTGAATTTATCAACAGCATGTGAAAAACAATGGAAAACATCTCTGAGTGCAGGTAGCTCCACAGAGGAGCAGTGGGCAGCTGAAGTACATGGTTATTTATGGCATGGTGAGATATTATGGCAAGCTGTCTCCTACTATTTTTGTGGTGGCTTGTTCTTCCCTCAGCCCAGCTCTCAGGTCCCAGCGAGTACACATGGTACGTGAGAGATTGAGTGGGAGGGAAGATGGCTGAGCTCCAGTGAGTGGAAGTCAAAGACAGAGCTGTGTTAAGTCTGAAATTGTACACACCAGGCAGTGGGAAGTAAAGATAACTTCCCCTTCCACCCTTCCATCTGTGGGTGACTCATCGCCTCCAGGGTGAAACCCAGGGATCTCTGCTCCCAAACTTTTCTCACTGTGGAAGACCTTTTCAGGGAACAATACTGGTAGGGTTGAGGTCTGTGAGCCTCCTTGGTAGGCAGAGCAGTTCAGGGATGGACACTGAGGAGGTATCACTGAGGTATCGTTTTCACATGTCAGACTTGCTCTGCAGGTAGTCTCAGGGAGCTGCAGGTTGCCAGGAGCCCAGGAGAACCGTGGCCTTCTGCAAAGACTCAAGCCTAAGCTCTCTCTTTGTCTGGCAATTGGCACTGCAACAAGCACTAAGGGACTGCTGATTCACACCAGGCTGCTGAGCCCTGCAAGAGAATCCAGCAGGATAAATTCCTTTTATGCCACCTGTGTGACTGTGAGCTCTTCAGCCAGCAGCCATGTGACTGCAGTGTGCTCTGGGAAGTGTCATGCACTACCCTCAGGCCACACAAGCCAATCCAGCTGTTCAAACGGGACACAGACACCAGTTTTTAAGGCTTTTGGTTTCATCAGTAATCTTTAAAACACTGCAGGTCTTTGAAGAACACTTTCAAGATGCTGAGCACATTTTCACGGGTTCATTCAGCCTTCTGCAGGGAACATGGTTGAGCTTGCAGTTGAGGCTGAGATGTCAACAGCACAGAGGCTAAAAAGCACCGAGGTACACAAAGAACCCTCAGATCCCTCCCTAAAGGGCTGGTTTGGACTGAGACTTGAGATCTCTCTGGCTAAGCACCCTTTGGTCAGAACAATGATACTGCAGCAACCTCTCACAGTTGAACAGGCTTGAACAAGAGGCCTTCCCACCACACAGCACTCTGGGCACAAACCTACCACACAGCACCCTATGAAGCTGCTCCTTCTTGGCAGCCACCTTGAACACAGGTGGCCAATACAGAAACCGAACACAATAGCTGCAACTGCACAGAAACCCTTCCTCCTCTCCTGGGAAAACCTGCTCCAAGACTAGCTTGACTTGCTCTAAAAGACACCTTGGCAAGTTGCAACAGCTTCTATTGGGTGTTCAGCCTGGTTGCTTTCCACTCCAAAGGCAAGCATATGTGATAAAAAGCCCTCAAAGCCAAATCCCTCTCTGGGTTTAGGATGCTGCATGGTTTCTGAAAAACACCATTGAATCAAATATCCTGCTGCAGTTTAATGCCAGGAAGTCCTGTGGTCCCTGCACTAACCAAACGGCTCAAAATATGCTTGCATTTGGCAATTTAAGACTGTTTGAATATGTATCTTTTTAAAATTTTTCTTTTAAAAGCTCTGCTACAGTAGGATTCATTTTACAAACACCTTTGGATTTCTGACACTGTGTCGCATCTGGATTTACTTATGATGGATTACAGATCTGGTTTACAACATTTAGCAGGCACAGGAGCTTCCAAGCATTGTCCCATGACTTCACACAGCACTGCTGCAAATCCCACCAGGAGGATGCCAAGTTCCACCAGCTCTGTGGGGACCCTCACTGACTCCCACCAACGTGGCAGGTTCATGCACATGAAGAAGTGAGCTTTAAGGTGATCTGAAGAAACAACATCATTATCTGACATCCAAACTTAACCCTTGGGTTTCTTCTTCTCCCTAATCACAGGGCAAAAAGGGAGAAACCCGCAAGGCTGAGATTCACAGTCCCAGATTTGTTTTTGTAGCACACGGTAAAGGGTTCTTCTTGATGATTAATTACCTTTTGCTGGGGATGACCACATTTAAAGTGTCTACTCTGATTCTTTCAGATCTGCCTTTGATAACAATGATCACTTTGTGTTGTTGATACAGCTGTGGTTTCTGGCAGAGACAGAGGCAATTGCTCGAGTTAGTCAGCTCCACAATAAGCTTTTGAGATGTGGAAAAAGGAGGCCTTGATTTTAAGCCTGTGCAAGTTTTTCTTTTTAAAAAGCCTTCTGAATCTCACAGATCTTCTGCTCAGCCCAATAAAAACTGCCCAGCTCGAGGTACCTTGTGACATCAGGTGATTTTAGCAGAAAGATGCCTTCTAAAAGTTTGGTTGGCAGTGCCTGGAGCTGCATGCCAGGCAACATCCCTTGGAAACAAAAGCAGCTCTCACGTTGCAGCATCTAATCCATGGCACAGTCTCCACTGCCTGAGGACTAAAGTTAACAGTGCAGGAATGACCAAAAGCTGGGGGAGATGACACAGACTAGCATAGCTTCAACAAAGTCATTTTCCTGGGTTGCGAGGCAATGTATACGCCAGTATCCATAGTGACAGAGAAAAAAAACCCACCCAAAAACTAATAAACCAAATTCTTTCCTTTTCCGCTGCCAAGCTGTGGATTGACAGGTATTTAAACACTCAATGCTCATTCTAAAGATGGAAAAGACAAAGTATTTCACTTGCTGTACACTTGTTAGATGCATTTTTTGGCTCAGCTTGAAAACATTTCACAGTTCATGCAGTATTTGGCAGGAGACCTTTCAGCTTTCTTTTCCCACAGACCGATTTTATAGCAATTAAGAGGCGTAAATAAATGACACACATCATTTCTTTGTCACTCACACCCAGTCACACCTTTACAAACATGGACAGAGAGTTATTGATAGTGCCCACGTGAAGAACTGCAAAGATGAATGATAAATGTAATTTATTGTGCATCTTTCACCATGTCACCTGCACTCTTCCCGTTAATCCATCTCAGCTGGATTATTTCTAGCATTCCTAAACTCTGACCAGTTTCCAACAGCTGCTTTTACAGCTTTTTTCCTTCTCCTCAGCTATTTCCAAAAAGTGTTTCTTTTCTTTCCTCTGAAATTGGCATTTTCACTCCTAGAGTGAATACTACTTAATACTCATTGAGTTCAATGTGTTCCTGTCCTGGAAAAAGTATAATTTGAACAGAAGATCCTGTATCTACAACAGCATCAGCTTTCAAAACATGGAATGTCCACCAGTGAGTAGAAGAGACTGTTCACCTTAGGAAAGGCTCACCAAGCCAGTCCATTCAAGTCACTGAACTGGATTAAAATACAGTAGTTACTTAATTTTGAAGGCTATTTTCTTTGTTTTCTGCTTCTCATTCCTTTACAGTCCTTTGGGATAATTTCCAAGTTTTTGCTCCACAAAAATGAGACAGAGAAACTTCATATTTTCTAAGAGGAAAACAAAAGGACTCTCCTGAAATTGCTCAGAGCAAGGTCTTCTCAGAAACATCAAATATTAAAAGTTTCATAGAGAGCTGGCAAACCTACAGTAAATATTTGAATCTGAGCCCTGTGGTCTAACAGACCCTGGATCTTTTAACCATGACAATTCCTTTTTCACAGGAAAAAAAAAGATGGTTATGATATATTTAGAGATTCTAGAAACTATCATTCTATAGCTCTCTCCCACTCTCTTCACAGTCCTCTGCAGCAGCATTCACTCCTAAGGACCCTAGATATCCTGACAAAAGTGATATAGGGGTGGGAAAAGAACACCAAAACCCATCAAGGTGCGTTGAATTAGAGATATCACACCCCATGCTCAGAATACATGGTGTTGTGTTCTCATATAAAGATATGATAGGAAAAGATTTAGTAAATAAAGGTTCATTGTAAAATGATGCCTCAACTCCCCCCTCAAAATTCCCTAGCATTTCCTGATACCACCCAGCTCTCATGCAGAGATTACGATGTCAATCTATGCGTTTAACAAATATTCTCAGAAAGTAAAATTTATCCTACAGAGGAAGAGAAAAATATTTGAGAGCCTGTGATCATAGATTATATCATAAATCATATATGTTACATAGAGATCTAGTGTTTGGATGAATTCTCTCACTTTCAATGCTAGTCTAAATGCTCTGCATGAAATGTGTGGTTTAAGCATCCAGAAAACTAAGTCTCTACACACATAATATATCAGTGATTATAAAGAGGCAAATTTTCCCCTTTCTGAACTACAGACAGTTGCCAAAACCTGCAAGCAGCCAGTGCTACAGCTTCCCTCTCCCCAACCTATTCCTGTGATGAGATTGCCCGAGCTCTGCCCACAGAGAGCCCTAGATCCATGTAGAATGACTTTTTCCCCTTCATTTTCCTCTGGAAGGGGCCTCTCCATTCTTTGCCTGAGTGCTCAGTCCCAGAGCTGCAGGCTGCTGCCTGGAAGTTGTGAAAACAGACAGCTTAGGGGCATTGTACACTCCTGAAACCTGAGCGTGCTCCTCAGTGTCATTACTCATCCAGGCAGCTTTTCTTTCCCCAGCCTTGGTGAACTTTCCTCCCTGAATCCTCAAGTGCTTCAAGGGTTGGAGAGCTGCCAGCCACCAGCTGCACAAGATCTTAAAGAAACCCGGACCCATTTTCGTAATTTAGGAGAGCAAGCAAATACATTTTTAAAAGAGCAAATTGAGCAGATTCAAAATAGAAGGGGGAAGTCCTCTGTCTCATTTCCCCTCATCCTTTACTTTCATTCCCATAAGAAAAAAGAAGTTTTTAGAAACCAATATGAAAACACAAGCTTAAAATTTAAGATGATTTTGTGACATTAAGGAAAAAGTCAGAAGGGATGGTCATCTCTGCACAAGGCTTGATCCCTGGAAACCTAAGCACAGCTCAGCAGGGAACAGTGCAGCATCATGGAGCAAAAGGAGGGGTTTTGCTTCCTTAGCACCGGGGATTTGCTCTGAAATTGTCTGGAGGAAGTGGAATTAGGCTCTCTTTGGGAACGAGAAGCAGCACTTTTTGCAAGCTGCAAAACAAAATCATGGCTCATGGCCTAAGTTCCCCATTCCTGGGAAAAACAGCCCCATTCACATCGTTACAAGGTGGGAAAAGGGCAGAGAAAAAAGACAACAAAGCCGAGAGATCTGTCACTGCAGCCTCTCCAACTTCCCTTCCTCGCCAGCATTTTCTTGAAGGAAATGCAAGAGGGTACCTGAGCTTGTCTGCGATAAAGATCACTCTCCTTTCCAGCAGCAAGGAGGCAAAGACTCTGCTCAGGTGCCGCACGCTGAGGGACATGAACAAGGACTCGAAATCAACGTGCTCCAGCCTGGAGTCAAGGGGCCGCCGCAGCTCGATGACCTGTTGGGGACAAAAAGAGCACAGGTGAGCTCTTGCTGCCCACCCAGAGTGTGCCAAGCAAGGAGCCAGCAGGTATTTTCACAGCTAGCAGCCCTGACTGACTGCTGGTGAGCACCTCACAGCAGTAAGTCCTCAAACATGGTCTTTCCAAAGGCCTCCCATAAATCCTTCTTCCAGATGAAGACGATCCAGAGTCCACTCCAACAGGCACAGCATGAGATCAACCACGAGCTCTTCCCACTGGACTGAAGACAGGGAGCTCTTCATAAGGAGGAAAACTAGCTTGTGTCCAGCTAGGAGTGGTTTTCAGCCTTTCTGGTATTCAACCAGCAGAATGTCATGGAGCCTTTCAAATCTACACTTTGACTTTTACAGTCAGGATTTATTTTTTTTTTTTTTAACTGCAAGAATCTGGATGCCTAACCTCCTGACCATAAATTTTTTATATCAGTTACAGACAAGAGCAGCCTGTGGGTATTTTTCTTTGTTCATATCTACTTAAATAATGCCTGTCATAGCACCTTAGCACTTCATACTCCTTATCTTAGACAGATGCTTATCTAAATTGTTTTTGAAAGCCTCCAACATCACACATTTCATAAATCCCACAAGAAAATTACTCTAGTTATGAACTACCCTTACCAACACCAAGCCTGCAGCTGAAACATGTCAGTGGCAAATTACTTCAATTATTTGTTGTCTTACTCTCAGTATACACCAAGAACAACTGGTCACATTCCTCTCTGCAGGAAACTTCCTGTGTATTCAAAGGTTATCACGTGTCTTGCTTTGTCCTTTGTTTTCTATATTAAGTAAACAATTTTCTCAAGCTTTGCCTGTTTTTTTCTAGACTACTTGGTAAGTAGAACTACCCTTCTGGGGATTTCTCCTAGTGGTTGCATTTTTTGGAAAATGATACTCTAAATAAAATTCCACCAGTACTGGAAAGCAGAAAAGTTGCTTTCCTTTATTATTCATCCCTTCACTTGTTTTCACAACGAAGGATTTTGCCTAAATATTACCACACTGTTACTTTTGCTCACTTTATCACCCACTATGCCAGCAGATCCTTCTCTGAACTACCGTTGCTCACTCAGTTACTTTCACATTGTATTAGACTCCTCCTTTCTTCCTCCCAGCGTTTTGCTCTCATCCATACTGATTTTCACACTGAATCTTCAATTTACAGGATTTACAGGGATTGGAAAGGACATCTAACATCATTGAATCCAACCTTTGACTGATCACCACCATGTCAACTAGACTACAGTTCCACATCCAGTCATTTCTTGAACACCTGAACATGTTTCTTGAATTTAGGGGAGTGGGGCGCTTTGACTTTTAATCCCTTACTCTCCAAAGTGCCTGCAACACATCCCAATGCTGTACTTTGTAAATGTGGAGTTCATGCCATCAATCAGATAATTGATGAACAGGATCCTAGACACAAACCAGCCACAACATTCTCACAGCACACCACTGCTCCTCCAGCACACATTTTTAACCAGCTTTGCATGCTCTCTGCAGGAATTTCATTTAGGTGGGACTGTTTTCAGTTGGGTTGAGGAGGATGCCACAATGTAGTGCTCTGCTGAAAGCCCTCAGACACAACCATTATCAACTTGCTCACTTTCCTCCCTCTCACACTCAAGGCATGCCATGTCCAGCAGCAAGTATGGCCAAAACTACATTCAATTTGTCTCCCTCCATCCTCTCACAGTCCTTCAATGATATGCCCAAAAGCTCTGCACTCTTAAAACCCTCCTGCTGTCCTCACATCACATTGTGTGAGATGTGACACAGATCCTCACCTCCACACTGTGAAAATGCCTTTCTCAAAGGCTGCAACATTAGCCTGGTGTGGTTTCAAGTATTTTTGGACCTGATGCACACAAACAGAGGTTCTGTATTAAGGGTGCTGGAGCACATTGTATGAACCTGTCTTTGGGAAGTTGAGAGTGGTGCCCCTGAGCAGATCCAAGGTTACATGATGGGCAGCACAGGACCTGCTGTCTGTGCCTCTTGTCCTCAAAGCCAATGTCCTGTTTCCTTTTGCTGTATTAGGCTGTGTCCTTACATTTATTTTTACCATAGGATTTCCATTTTGATTCTGAGGTCACTGAAGCCTCCATACCATCCCCTCTGGTCCCCTTTGTTTTACTCCCTGCTTTCCTCCCACAGATGACAGATCATCTGTCCTCGAAGATCGCCAGTGCCTTGCCATGGTCCCAACTTCCAGTCACTAGTCCTGCACCATTTGCCAGCCTGTTTCCCTCTCTCTAGGAAGTGTCTTTACCTCTGTTCCAGAGCCTGGCAAGAAGTTCTTGACTGTAATCGTCCGGCCCAGAGCTGGGAAAGGTGCCTCCATGACACTCCTCATGAGAGGCTGCACCAGGGCTGGGGAAATGCCCCGTCTCTTCTCAACCTCATCCAAGATCTGAAATAAAGGCACGAAGACAAACATGCAAATCAGGAGGAGGGAGGTAACACCAGGAATGAAGTGCACCAGCATATATGTTCTCTCCTTAACCCAGTATCAACGTGGAGCTTTTTATCAAATGAAAGAAGGCAAAAGGGGCAACTGAAGACCCTTCATTTCCTTTATCACAAGAAACACACCTCCAGTGAGGTCACTGTAAAGCTGAAAAATTGCAAACTCCCTACTACACTCAGAGTCAGGACTCCATCTTTTAACCTCTCTTGTGTTCTGGTAGTTCTGCTGAAGGAAGAAGGCAAGAGCTGACAATCTAGTTTTCCTGCTAACTGTGCTTTTGCTAGGTTGTGGAATTAGCACCTAGTTGCCCTCACCAACACCACTTCAGACTCTTTCTTCAGCTATCGGCTTCCCTGATCCCCATTCTTCAGGTGCTGGCTTGACTTTCAGGTCCCTCTTGGCCTACAGCACAAATTCCCTCTCTTTCTCCCCCCTCACCTTTGAGAAGAGATTGAAGCATCCAAGGCGACTCACAATGCAGTAAACTTCTGGGAGACGCTTCCCTTTCCCACTGGGCTTTCAAGACAAACACAAATACACACACAAAAAAACACCAAAAAAATGTCAGAGTTACAACCATCGCAAAGATAGAGTGACTGTTCTCTTAGCTGTGCATCTCACTGGCTGGCTCAGAAACTGGCAGACATTTGACAGTATGGCAATGATGACAACCTGGCTCAAACCCTGGTACACCAGAAACAGTGGGCAGAGATGGGCACATCCACAGCATGGTCCCAGCTTCCCTAAATCAAATGACAAAGGCAGGGCAGACCGGTCTACAGAGACAACTCTGAGCCTACAGCACCAGCATAGGTTTAGACAACGGTTTAAAAGCTATCCAAACCTAAAGGGGATGAACCCTGCCTTTGGGTTAGGGGTGAAACAACAGTCCATGGTCATAGTTAAGTGGTGGTGCAAGGAAAATGCCAGAGAGTTATGCCTGGAGTGGAGGATGGAACTCGGAGAGGGATTTTGGCACTGAACAGAAGAGAGCAAAGCTGCTCTGCTGCCTCTCTTTTCATTCCACACTGAAAGAGAAGAGCAGCAGCTTTCCACTTTCCAGAATAGGTGCCAGTAACACCAACCCCACAGAAGGTTGCACCTCTAGGAAAAGAATAAAACTCAGGGATAATTACCAGCAGCCTCCTACAATATCCAAATCGCCTGCTTCCATCTTCTCCCGTCAGGACAAATGAGAATGTCTCACTGCAGAGAGAGAAACCAGAACGGCAAGACACCCATCAGCCACATCACCACTCTCTGACATACAAATCCAATAAACACACAGTATTTCTGCATTTCCCATACACCCCTCTCAGAGCTCTGCCCAATCTTCTACCGTAACAGCTCTTGTATTAACTTAGGTTTATATATAAATCTGTTTTTCATGAATCAGGATACAAACTACAGTACTTACCTGGCAAACTGATGGATGGGTGCCCAGTCCTTTGCATCAGGGAAGCAAAACTGGGGAATAGCTTTCAACTGATCTTCTGCTTCACGCATGAATTTGAATGAGCGCTCAAGCTAGCAGAACAGAGAGAAGGAATGTTTCCAATTAGTCATGTGGGGATGGAATGACTCCAAATATTTTTTCTGTGACAAATGAAGAGGTGATGACAGAGGCTAAGCTTCTGCCTGGGAGATATTAAAATTTCTGTGATTTGGGCTCACCTAATCTTTAGATATCTCAAGGTGACTGTGTGTCCCCAATTCCACCAAGCCCTGTCTCTGCAGGACCTGCCCCTGCTATATTTTGCCTTTAATCTGGGACACAACTTCCAACAAGTGGTGAGGGAACTGAAGTCTGAGGGCAGCTCTGGTCACATCCCGTTAACGAACACTCTGTCACACTGGCTCTGTGTTTCTCCCATTCCTCCTTCCCCATTCTGAGCTAGGCTATCTGCAAAAGTTGCTCCTTCCCTTTCAGAACACATATCTTCTTCCAACCATCAGTTTTCCTTAAAGAGGAAAGGGGGAGAAAGGAACAGCTACATCAAAGTCATAGCCAAGGGCAGCAAAAGATCTAAATCAGCTGTTCTTTCAGCAGTGAGCAATAACATGACGGTTCTCAGGTAGGGACTAAAGCCCCCCTATCTTCAGTCTCTCTTAATACTGTCACAGCAGAGGGGTCACTGATAGAACAGGTGGTCAACAGAGAGGCTGCAGCTCCTCCAGCTGTCCAAGTGCACCACACAACCTGAGACAGGTCAGGCAGACCTTCAGTGGGAACTGCTGGGTGACCTCAGGGATGTAGGCAGCCCCTGCCTGCTTCTTGTGCAGTGACACCACGACGAAGTACTCGAAGAGCTGCCTCTCCTGGTACTCGATCAGGTCCCGCTCCAAGGTCTGGTACCGTGGGGTTTGCTTCAGCCGGGACTTCACGTGCACCAGGCGCTGGCTGTGAGCTGCGGAAACACAGAGGGATTCTGACTCGGTCTGGCTCTTTGCACAGAGCATCAGCAGTGCTTTGCAGAGACTGAGGGATAAACCTGAAATTACCTCACTGTGCTGGCTTTGCCAGTGGCTGAGTCAGAGGTGGGAACCATTTGGAAGCTGCACTATAAATATTGACAGAGAGGGGCCATAATCTTGTGCCATCACTGTGAACAATTTTGGCAGCAGAAGGATTTCACGGATAGTTTTTACAGCTGAAACTACCCAAGCTGAGATCCATATAGGACATGATGTAACAGATAATGTCCAGGCACTCACCCTAGTGCTCATTTGTGCATTTTTCAAAGCCAGCACATTGAGGTGATTGATCACCTTTGTGCAGAGGAGGCTGTGGGCAGCAATCCCCACGGTTTTACAAGACCAACACTTGGGTCAGGCCAGGGCTCTGCTGTCTGAGTAATGCTGGGGACTCCCAGCTTCAGCACACAGGCTAGGCTGTAGGCCAACAACAAAAAACATGTGAAAAGAGGTGCAAATGAAAAATGCTGGCTCATGCCAGTTTTTCCTGTGCCTAAGACTAATCTCTCAGTGCCATGCTTCTACAAGTTCACCCAAGACAATGGGAAAACAAGAAAAATTGCCAAGCAAGCTGTAACTGCAACACGCACATGAGCCATGGGACAATAAACACTCCAGCATGGAAAGTAATGAAAAGTTGCCTGCTGAGAAGAGACCAGATGAGATTCCCTGAGACCACCCCCCTGCTTCGTTTTACAGTTGCATCCCAAATTAAATCTCCATGATGTCTCCTTTATCCCTATTCCAAAAGAAAGAATGAACTACAAGCAGAGACTACAGCACATTCTCACACATTTGCTTTTTGGGAAGGTGGATGGCAATGCAACTTTTTGACGGAAACAACAACCACAGAGACACTATAGGGACTTCAATACGTAAGATATCTGCTTGGGAGACAGGACTTCTTGTGAGATGGTACATACTGGTTGATCTTTTGCCTGGTAAAGTTGTGCCACTCATGGACTATTCCAGATAATGTAATTTAAAGCAATCTGAGGTGCCTCTTAAATCAGAAAGTGCAACAAGCCCTGGACAGTTAAAGCCCTGGAAAGATGGCTTAGACTCCTTTCTCTTGTCACCTACTATGTTATTTGCTCTAGGGCTGTAAAGCTTCAAAAGTTTTCAGAAGTGGTTTCTGTTTCACCAGGGACTTCAAAAGGAACAGTGTCACAGCAATGCTGAGTGCTTCTGAAAAGCTTGCTCAAGAACTGCACTGTTTATATTCTAGAGATACCAGAATTTTACTGCTGACATCATGGCACAGTTTGTCTTCAAAGATTTTTCCTTTCCGAGGGTCAGCACTTCCAGCTCTGACATACAGCCTTGTGATTTACTGTGTCTCAGATGATGTACAGTGACTTGCAAGCAGAGGTAACTGGCTAGTGTGACTGGTCTGTTACATAAAACAAAGTCCTAGACACAAGAGACTTGCTAAATCATCTCACTTTCCTATTTGAAAGGAAGGAAGCTGACAGTTTGACAAGGCATACATAAAACAAAATATAGGTGTAGTTAGAGCAAACAGCAAGTGCCAGAGCCCCTGTTCACACTTATGTAGACTTGCATGTAGACTTCTCTCACTCAGACCCAGGTATGGATCTGGACATTGTTCAGAGCCCACTGCTGTTGGATTTGAAGTGACTCCATCATCCTCTCTGCAGGGAGTTCTGAGCTGCAGTTACAGAGAAACACAGGATGAGGCACATGATTCACTATGGCAACCAGCAACAGACAAGAGTTCAAGTCTTCCTGGCCACATCTACACTGCCTTTCTCAGCTAAATCTGAACATGGTCTCTATTTCATAACATCGCACTTCAAGACAGTTGTGAATGTAATTTCTGCACCACCTAGGTGCAAACCCTCTCTCCTGTCTCCAGGCTAACCTGAGAACCTGTCAAAGGTAGGCAGTGGCAGCAACTTCCAGCTTGATCTTGCTAACATAGCAACACAGATAAAAGATTTCAATGCAGAGGAAAGAAAGTGCATACAGTAGTTCTTGAGTGGGAAGCTGTGCTCACAAGAGGGAACTCAGTCTGAGCTTTCACTTCCAAAAACCTAAAAGAGGGTAAGAACCAGCACTCCCACGCACAATGCACTGTGGCTGACACAGCCCAACTGCTGCTCATGCCTGTCTTTTGGGCTTGGAACCGACCTGCTATCCAGATCAGATGTGCATGTGCGTCAGGCAACTTTGGAATCTGAGGGAGTTTCCATCTTGCATTCTATCTCTGCCAGGACTTTGCATTTGCCACACAAATTCCCAAAAGACAGCAATGTCCCCAGAATGCCCAGGGGCTAATTACCAGTACAAGAAGGTTTCAGGAGAGTATTAAGGAGACCAGTACACCAAATAATCCTATGAGAGTGAAGCAAGCAAGGCAGTGCTTTATCCCAACCCAGCCAGTGCAGGAGAGTTTAACCAGCAATAAATCACATAGTGCAACTCTATTTTCCTAATTAGACACTCTGGCTGGTGCCTTTTCTCCCTTAGTGAGCATGTGGTGAGGTGTCTGGACATCCAGTCCCATGCAACGCTGCTTCTGCCAGTCTGGTCACACATTTCTGACTCTGCACTTAGAGAAATCTCACTGCATCTCCTCAGTGTCCAATACTCCTCCAGGAAAGTCAGTCAACAAGGAGCTTTGATGAGAGTTGGAAGAGATGTTTGTTTTGGGCTCCTGTAGCCCTCTGCCCATGGATTTTCTTCTGCAGTATTGAGATCTTTGTCTTCTCGCTGTGCTCTATGCAGAAACAAAGTCCTTCTCCAAAGGCAGAACACAGAGGAGAGATCTTGTCCCAGGAGCTCAGAGCAGAGTTTATCAGGAGCCATTTGTTCTCTTCACACATTTGCCTTACCTTTCAGCTTCTCTTCAGTATCACTGTCTGATTCACTGTTTTCATCTGTAACTAGGAAAAAAAGAAAGGGGAAGATGAATTAAGGAAAATCTATTTATAACTGTGCATTTCTTATCACTGGCATGAGAAAGCCAAGCCTGGCAACTTCAGGGGGAAGCAGTTTAGGTCCCAAGGGCCTTGATCTTTTAAGGGCGCACACACCCACAGACATTTAGCTTACCAACCCTGGTATCTTCCCATTTATTCAGAAGAAAAAACACCCAAGCACCAAACAAACAACAAAATCAATTTTGCACAGCCAGAGGAGCTGCATAAAGAATAAAACGCCAGAACAGTAGTTTATCCAGGTCTGTATACACATAACACCAAGGCAAAATACTCACTAATGTGCAGTAGTCTGTGGGACATGGGATAAAACCAAGAAAAGGAACAAGCAAAAAAAATTTGCCAGACTGATCCAGACTCAAGGTCTACATGGTTCAATAATCTATTTCTCTGAATGATGCTTTTGATGCTTTAGGGGAGGATATAAAAAGTTTGGGATGCTTCCCCTCAAAGTTCATATAAACACACTCATCCACCCTATGGGTGTTTATGCTTTATAAAATAGGATAAACAGTAACAAATAATTGTGGAAAACAAATAGAGGTGGAACCTTTTGCTGGAAATTAAAGTGTTTTGGAAAAAAACCACTGCGTTGGAAAGACATAAATTTTACAGAGATGAGATGTTTAAAAGTAATTGCTCTGAAGTGTCTGAATGCTTTGAGCAAGTTGTTAATTGACAGTGGGAGGCTGAAAGTCTCAATCCTGTTGTGATGGAGCTGGTCCTACAGTCAATTCTAGAAATGCTGATTCCCAACTGAGGCTATTTGTTTATTGGGATGGTGAAAGAACCAGAGCTGTTCCAAAATCTACTGTCTTCCATTGGACAGTTCACGGAAGTGATACATTCCCACAAAATATTTTGATCTCAATAAATCAGACGTCTTGGACAGAACATTCCTCTCCACAGCTTCCAGCATGTTCCAGAAATAAACATCAAAAAGAGGGGACATGTTTGGTGTGACCTATAAGGTTATCGTGCAAAGCCATGGAATGAAAATGAAGCAAGAAAAACAGAAAACTTCCATTTTAATCAAAGTCCTTTGGGCAGAGGAACAGCCCTTAATTTACCAAAAAAAAAAAAATACTGGAAACCCCAACTCAACCTTAGTCTGGACTGGAAGAAGTGCTAGAAAGTGTCACATAAATCACTAAGCCAGTCTAAAGCCCAAGGCAAGTCCTGAGGAAGTGTTAGGTATATGATGATTTAAAGCTCCCTACCTTTCCCTGAATTGCTCTCTGTAGACTGCGACAGTCTCTTGACACGTTTCTTTCCCCTCCGGGCCTCATAAATGGCATTGATTTTCAACACAAGCTGCTCAGCAAACACACAGACAAACAAGGTTAATTTCATCCCCAGGCAAGAAATTAAGTTAGGATTTCATGCAAAGTGTTCTTTTCCCCAACTTTGGCCGTATTGAAACTCTTCACTTGATGGTCCAGGATGCACAATTCCCAGGATCTATCCTGTACTGACAGTGGCCACGCTCACTCTGGTACAGCAGCAGCCCAGGGTAACAAGCCCTGATGAAAGGCACACCTTAATGCACTTCCACACTATGCAGCTGTATAAGCCTGACAGTCCATCTCTCCATACCATGATCCATGCTCCAGGGAGCACCAGAGGGTCCCTTGGAAACCTGGCCTGGTCTGCAGGTTTGGAAGCAGAAAACTGGCTGAAGGATGACTGAAGAAAAGATGGGTGCAAGCCAGTGTTACTGAAGAATTTTACACCACTGGTTTTCTTTGCAATTCATGTGCAAACTGACCAAGAGGGAGGACATTTCAGTGTTCATAGCTGGGCTTAGTGGCTCGTTCAGTGCCTCTTGTCTCCCTGTGCATTCCTGAAGGGCAGGGGAAAGGCAGCAGAGCAATGCCAGGCTTCCTGCTTGAGCAGACCTGCCTCCTTCTCAAGGTCCCAGGCAGGACCAGCAGGATATGGCCACAGCACTCAGATTTATTCCATAAATTGAATAAATTCCGAGTCCAGATTTACTTCCAGACAGATTTACATGTCTTGCAAGCTCAAGGTAAGACAGGCCCACCATCTACTTAGTCAGGCAACTCTGAATACAAATATTGAAGTGGGAGGCTGTGCACTCTGATGTGGAAGTGCAGCCTTCACCCAGATGCCCAGCTCATGCCTAAGGTGATGCTGCCCTTGACATAGTAAACCTCAGTTCTGAGCTGGCCCTGCAAGACTGCTCAGTGGCACTGTGGGGTAAATCAATACTTGGAATCCTCTTTTCAACTGACATAAAAGTATGTGTGAACACACTGACAGAGCTCAAGCCCCTGCACAGATGTGGACATACTGGGAAAGAAAACCCTAGATGTTTGCAATCTTTGGCTCATTCCTGAAAGGCTGAGGCACACAGAGAGGGCATTCAAAAATCAGGTATGCAAACATGAACACAGATCTGGCAACCAGGAAACAAATAAGATACACAAACACATCCCTTTTTCCCCAAATGAAAACTGTGAGTTTGGAAAAAAAAATCACCACAGACTGTCCCTGGTAGCCTCTGCTTGTCCTGCAAAGACTGGGGTAAGGAACTGTGTTTTATAACTGTGTTTTTGAAACATTCAATAGATACACTCCTGCCAAACCTCATTTGGACTGAATATGCATCCTCCCAGATCTGAAAGAAAATAAAATTTAAACTGAGTAATGCTGTATCCAAGTAAGAAATAGGAAATGTTGCTGCAGAAAACACTCATAACTGCAGACAAGTCCTTTTGTCACTCAATTGTAATTATGTTTGGTGCTCTCCTACAATCTCACCTTACCTCGAATTAGAAACAGCCAGTGCATTAATCAGAACGAGCAAAGAACAACAGATTTCCAGGAGGAAACAACCACACCACACACAGACAATTTCTGACACTCCCATCCAGGAAGTGCAGAAGAAAGTATGATGGGGCACACCTTTTGCCAAATGGAAAAATAACTTCCTTGAAAGGTGCAGACATGTTTGTGTGCCTTCTGCTTCAGGCAGAAAGGGGGCTAAGTCAAGTCAACAGCCAGGACAACAGCTATGTTGCAGGGATGCCACACTGAAAACTAAAGGAAACGTGGTCTCATGCTCACATTCCTGCCTGGAAGAAGCCAAACAAAAAAGACAAAGCCCTAGATTTACCTTGGGAATCTTCCTTCTCCTCTTGCCATTCTGAGAGTCTCCCAAGGAGAAGAAGGTGTCATCTGGACTGCTGGGGGTTGAGGGAGGGCTGATTTTGGATGGTGACCCAGTCCCATCACGGCTCAGTTTCCGTATGTCTGGCAGTTTGAAACTCCGCCGCTCTGAGTTTTGCCGGAAGAACATGGGTTTGGAAAGCAACTGGAAATGAAGCAGAAGGAATGAATGACCACAGTACCTCAAGTATCTTTACTCCATTGCTGACACTGTCACAGCAGTAAACCCAGTGGGGCAGCCACAGCACTCAGTTGCCAAAACAGCCTGAGAGTGCCCACGGATTTCTGCACACACAAGAAACCCGTGCAGCTGCCAGGCTACACCAGGACCATCTTGTCCAGCAATTTAACCATCTCATCTTCATTCCAGAACAGAACACAAGCTCAGGGGCTGGTCAAGAAGGCCTTGATCCAGTGTGGAAAAAAAAAAAATCTCCCAGGATTTGGGTAATCCAGAGGCTGGGATTGTAAACAGGACAAGACTAACCAACCAACCACAAGCATTTGGGATAAGGGGCAGCTAGCCAGGAGGGACAGAGGAGCAGTGAGAGCAGGCAAAAAGTACTGTCAGTATGGCTGCCTTTGACAGGAGCCAGAATCAAATATTTCAGAAGGTACAAGAAATGCTGTTAGAAAATTATGGAGACTGCTTTCCTCCTAAACTCATTAACCAGTTCAGTGGGAGCACAACAGAAAATGTTTAAGTAGCAGAGTAAAGTTCCTAAAATCTCTGACCAAGAATAGCATTAGAGAAGTAGAAAGCTCATCTCCAGATAAAGAACGGCAAACCACTTCTCACCAGAAAGTTGTTCAGTAAGAACACTTTTTGTCTTCTCCTACACAATTTCCCAGCAGTTATGACAAGGTAAATTGCACCTTTTGGGGGAACTGTATCTGCACTGCCAGAGGACATATCGACATGGCACTAAAAAGTGTGGGGGAGAGTTATCCAGCCTAGTTCTGAACAATTCACAGCAGCACCGTGACTGTAGCTGAGGCAGCATCACCCTCTGCCTCCATCAGCAGACACACTCAGCACTTAATAGTCAGATCAATTAATTCATTCAGGTTAGTTCTGGTGTCTCTGGATTCGGCAGAATCCAGCTCAGCTCACAAAAACATTTGCCACCCACAGAGAAGTCATGTTAAAATGAGGCTGTAAGGAGCCTTTGCACTGAAGAATCTCATCCTGCACCAGGGATATGAGCTACTACTGAAAGTCTGTGCAGACCCAATGTCCATCACTGCAGCCCGGGCAGGCTCTCCAGCAGGATGCTGCTGCACTTGCAAACTCCAGTTGCAAACCCATTAGCTGCCAAGAGAGCTGCAGCATTTCTTTTCTGACTGATGCAGACCATGGCTTTTAGATGCCAAAGCACTGTAGCATAATGTAATTATTCCTGTTCAGCTCCTGCTGGGAACAGAATCTCTGGTGAAAGGCACTCCTGTGCAACACTGCAGCCCCCTTTCCATAACTCCAGTGGGAAATCTGGGTGCACAGGTGACTGCAAAGCTCTCTGAGGGAAATCAACCTCATCCCAACACTTGCACACATAGGCCCTTGCTGCTCTAGACCTAACTAGCAACAAGGAGAATGGATTGGGAACCACAGAACAATTTTCAATTTTAAGAGTTGAATATCCAAAGACACCTTAGTTGCTGATTAAGCTGGTTGGAAAAGAGCAACGTGTCAAGAAACACTGCACATGAAACTTCTGAAAATGTTGGAAAACAGCTCTGATAATAGTTTTTACTTGGAAAGCATGAGAAAACCCTTTGGTCAGGAAAGCTGTCCCTGCTATCCACTCCGAATTCAGTTATTGCCAAGATGACTTTGGCTGTCAGGCTGTCCCTGCTGTCCCAGGCCTGGACTATCTAAACAGACAACAAGAATCAACCAAAGCAGCTTGAGAGGCTGAGAGAGCAGGGCTGGTCTTGGTAAATCCTGAGCTCTGAGTAAGAGGTGCCAACCAAAGTTTTACCTCTTCTTTTGGTTCCATGGACAAGGAGGAAGGAAAAGACACCAAGCTGTGGGCTGGGCTGTGATGGGGACACTCTTCTAGCACTGGCCCTCCACCCAGGGCACTGGCACTGCGGTACTTACCAGCAACCTGTCCCATGGAGAGAGCAAAAAAGGCCTCCTGAGGGAAGGGGGCTGCAGAGGCACCCGGGCACCCGCATGGGTGGACTGCACTGCCCACAGACATTGAGAGGAGACTACTGCAGGCCTTGATTGCCCAAACACTTCCATGCCCTCTTTGAGGGGAGGAAAGTCTTCCCACAACACTAGGGAAGGCAATCCTGGAGTAAAATAAAGTGAAAGCAAACAAACCATTTGTATAAGGGAATGCTGGTTTGTTTTTTTACTTCACTGAAGGGCAGTAAATCCCCTCTTATCACACTGTACTCCGTGGCAAAACACATAAAGGAAAAATCCCTAACATGATGAAGGTGTCCACTTTTTCCACTCAGGACCTGGATTTCACCCAAAAACTTTCTGGAGCAGAAGAGGTAGCCACTTGAACCAACGTACCTTTGTGGGAGTCCCAGGTACGGAAGAGGTGGGGGACGCTGGGAAGGTCAGGACACATTTCTTCCCCAAACAGCGGCTGTTGGTCTCAATGTCTTCATAAGGGTTTTCCTTTGATGGTGGATCTGCAGCCAAAAAAGCCAAAAAAAAAAGCCAAAAGCAAGAGATTGTAAGTGCAGAAAATCTCTGAGGTTTGCCATAAAAATCTGTTTGGGGATCTGCTGGTCTTCTCCCACCTCCCACATCAGACATAAAGACCTGTTCTCAGGCATTCCTGCAATTGCTTCATTCTCTCCACAGCCCTAGAAGTCCAGCTGCTTGCTGGACGGTGTCCAAACCCTGACACAGACAAATGCAGCCATAGAAACAGATCATAGATACTACAGATGGAAAAGACCCTGCGAGACCTCAAGTTCATTCTCTTGTCTCCAGAAGAGCTGTGATGTTCTCATGCACATTAGTTCATAATTGTATTTCCTTCTTTCCAATCCTCTGCTTGGAGTTGCTCAAATGAAACTGTGAGCTGAAGCCTAGCATGAAGGTCCTCTCTCTGTTTAAGCCCCACATTTAGGGGGACCCCTGATCAACCCTTAATTGGGGCTGAAGTGATTCCCTGCTCTTGAGCTGACTGCAGAAGATTTAATCCACTCTCTGAACATGGATGTCTATCACACAATCCAGGATTTCAAACACACCCACCAATTCCAGAGGTCTCAATCTCACACGCTGTACTTTAGAAAGAGGGAAGAAATAAGCCACCCAAAGTCAGGATGCCCTGGAGAAGGCTGGGGGGGAGGGGGTGTGGGACACAACACACACCTCTGAAGTAGATGTAGGTTCCTTTCTTCCCAGTAATTCTGGAGATGAGGCACACAACTAACTTGAGTTTTAAACACCCAAAATCATATATAATGAACTTCTTATATGCCAGTCTTCAGCAGTGCTGGGGAATGTAAGCCTAAGTGTGTTCAAAAAGAACACAACTCTGACAAAGCAGGTTGTGACATCTCCACCCAAGCATTTAAGAAACCACTGACAGAGGCTTAGTCCAAGCATCTGCAGAGGTAAATAATATGTTATGAGCCTTGTCTCTTCACTGTGCTCATTTCATGCCATATCCCAGCTGGGACTTGAAGCAACTGCCTGTCTCTTACTTCCACATAATGCTTGGCTGAGAGTAAACACTGGAAGTCAGTGGTGCTGCAAGACTCTGGAGTAGAAATGGCTGTGGGATATGTCTAACCAGTGCACTCCCACCTGCCTGCCCCACTGGGGCAGGAGTGCAGCTGAACTCTTCAGACAGGGACAGAAACCCAAGACTTTCCCAGCACTGTCCTCTCCAGTGGCTGGTGACACCCAGTGCTCCAGTGGGGGATCCAAGCTCACCACGGAGAAGGCAGGTGGGTGTGACACCAGCAAAGCAAGGCTGCACTAAACCTTGGTCAGCAAACATTCTCCTGTCCCTGAAACTGGCTCCGCTTCCTAATTTCAATGGCCTCTTCAGTACTGAAAATATACTTCAGCTGTCATGAAGCTGGGTAGATTGGAGAAAAGAGAACAAGCTTGGGTTCTGTTGCCTGTCCTATCCTCAAACTGCTAAACAAATCCAATTAGTTTCATTCCAGAAGAAAGAACACCATTTCCCTCCTTTTTTACAAATAAACGTTGTCATTCATCTGGCAGCTTCCAATATTCCAGGTAAGCAATGGTGAACAGGGAAAAAACAGGGGTGCACGAAGGAAATCTGTGTGACTTGCTGGGAATTGGAACCATTATCCCACCAGCAGCAGAACCCTCCCAAGTCACACATGCGAGTGTGTGGATGTGTGTGATTGCATGTCCTGATGGACACACGTGATTGTCTGTGGGCCAGTAGCAGTGTCCTGTGGCTGAAGTCTTGGTTCCCCCTCCATTGGTGAGGTTTTCACACGTTGTTTGTTTTGTGGATTAAACTTGTCTGTGGTCTAGTGAAGAACAAAACTGCAGCTTTTTATTTAGAGTTATCCCTGTTATCCACCCCCCTCTTCCCAAGCTTCCATGGGAACACTACCAGGATTGCAGGAACCAATTAAAGATCACTGACTCCAGGCAAAGCCCTAACATGAAACAAGAAAACAAAAAAACAAACATGCTCTGTTAGCTGACAATTACCCACAACTTTGTTTTCTTCTAATCTTTGCAACTAAAAGCTGGAGAGGAGAGGAATTTCAGGCTGATATTTGAGTTCCCTGCACACTTGGGACACGGGGGTGTGCTTGTGTTTGAATAGATGGATTTGCCTTCACAGCCACTCTGTAATGCTATCCATGTTATTCCAGCTGACAAGGTGACCCTTACCCAGTGGCTTCTGAGACCTCCCATCATGTCCCAACACAAAAACCCCACAGCAGCTGCTTAGACACTTCCTGTTCCTTTGGCCCCCCAAGTAAAGAGAAGAAAAAAAGCAAACACAAGGCCCTTAGCTCCACAAATGAGGCCGACAGCTTCAAAAATGTCAAAAAGGATAGATTGGAATTGCCTTGTCTGCCATCTGTCCCAGAGGAACACAATTCCTTTAAGAGTCCTTTCTCATCAAGTATGATCAGATTTTATTCATACCAAAATAATAATGCTTGGCCTGCTCCTGAGAAAGTGCAGCTCCTCCTATGCCATACAACACAGAGCACCTTTGTAGGATTACAGCTGCATGGCAAGAGCTGATGTAGCTATTCCCTTCCTAATCTGCTGAACTCAGCCAAGAGATTTATGCAGCACCAGCCTAAAGCTACTAAAACTCATTACGGTTTTTTCAAGGGGGTCACTTCCAGTCTATGTTCCATCAAAGGCCAACTAAGTCACGATATTAAAAAACACTATATAAATGGAGAAAGTTACAGGAAATAATCTTCAAAACGGCATTGATCTGACACTGAAGTTAGAGAACAAAATCAAACTCAATTTCAAAGGTTCTGGGACCTAGTTTCTTAATTGCAATGGTACCTGAAGCCATACACAATCCTATTTCTCAGCTGTGGAACTGACTTCAAGGCTATGTTTTCAGACTGTTCGCTTTATCTCAGCAGTGACAAACTCACCACAATGGACAGATCAGGGCTGTGAGAATTAATCCGCGGGACAAAAGGAAGGCAGAGGAGAGATGCCAGCAAAAAATAAAAACTGCTTCCCATATGCCTCAGGTTTATCTTTGAAGCTGATGAGCTTTGAAGCATCCCGTCCACTTTTCTTATTACTTGCCAATAATATGTGCAAAACGTATCCCGGTTTACATTTGGATAATAAACACACTTTGTTCAGCACCTCTGCTGGACGCCTGTTGACCACGAGTCCGTGTTACTCAGGACTAGCAGACAACTCCCTTCCCTGCCCAGAGTTCCTACCCAGGATGTCTTCATAGACGTTCTCCTCAGATAAAGTGCGTGTGAGGGCCAGCTTGGTCTGCGCGTACCAGTCCACCCGGCCGTTCTCGGATGACGACTGCAGCAAGTCTTCAAACTCATACGATTTCCTGCACCACGGGTGGACGGGGGAGGAGGAGCAGAGAGGAGACCGATGCAGTGAACCAGCATTTATAACCAAATTACAGCTAAATCACTTCTCCAACGTGCCACACAGCTGGCAAAATAAATTACTGAGAAGATTACTGAGAACATTTCGCAGCCTCATCCCATATAAAGCATGAAAAAGCAGTACTGAGGTTGGCTGTTTTTATCAGCCGTGCAAATAAGGGCATTTGGGGGTGCCATAGATAATCTGGGTTGTCATGGCAATAGCACACTGTGAAGATGCAAGTGTTAAATGGCACACCCTGGAACACTGCACAGAACCTGAGGACAATGAGAGGCCCCATTTACAGCACAGATCCCACCCTCTAAAAGCATAAGAGGACCCCAAAATCAGCTCTTTGAGCAGCACAGGAAAACAAAACTTGCTTGCAGAATGGTAGAAAGGGTAAAACTGTGCCCTCTATGAGCAAACCTTGCAAGTTTTGATTTTCTTTCTGCAACTGAGGCAGGAATTTTTAAGTGACAGTTTATCCAGAGGGCATTAGAAAAGCCAGGTATTTTATGTTCCCCACCCCAAAAATGTGTGACAACCAAGTGGGAGGAGATAAAAGACAAGCAAGCACTCCAGAAGAATATACACACATCAGATTCACTTAGAGGAATAGATTTACTATGGACAGTGAAAATGCTGCAGTAGAGACTAGAGATTATCATTCCAAACCCTGTTCCAGACCAGCTGTGGTCATTTTGTAATTAAATAGAGTTTCTGCTAAGAAAACCAAAACAAAACCCCAAATCCCTCAATTCTGAGCTTGAAGGTTAAGCCATGTAATACAGTGACCTTAAATCTGCCATGACTTATCCCTCCACAGTTACCCTGTGGAGTTGTGCTGGCCACTCATACATTCTCAGAGAGATGACTGAGTGCTGGTTATGCTGGAGATTCTGAGCAAAAAGGGGAGAATTTGTCTGTCTCGGAGAAAGATGGGAAGGTGGGACCCCACCATGAAGACCAACAGCTTCATGAAACACAGCCCAAATACCTGTGGTCAGCGTTGTTCTTGTGCTTCCCACTCCAGAGCCTCCTGCTGACAGCAGATGGAGGAGGAGAGGAGGGCAGAGGAGGGGGAGGAATGGATGGCAGAGGGGGTAAGTTTCTTTTATTCCTAACTGCTGGCACCCAGTCCTCTTCCCCCTCATGTTTGAAAGTCCGCCGAGGCTTGGGCAGTGGGTTGATGAAGGGCTTCTTCTCTGGCACCCCCGGCTCTGTGTACACATTCTCCACCGTGCAGTGCTTGGATTTCACAGGAGAAGTTCTTATCTCTTCTAGAGTCCCAAAAATTGGTTCACTGATATCAGAGTCCACGCCAAGAAGCCTTTTGTTGAGCTCAGCCCCACCTATGCCCTCATGGCCCTCAGGAGCAGTGTGGCCCTGTGCTGCCTTCTCCTGCAAGCACTGTGGGGAATAGTAAGTACCAGGCAACTGCGGCTGCAGCTCTGCTGAGCCATCTTTCAAAGCCTGCTCTAACTTCTTGACCTGACTAAGCACTGAAAGATTCTCCTTCTGGCCCTCCCACTTCCCACCTTTCACCTCCTTGCATTTTCCAGGGCTGAGCTCCACTTCCTCGTCCTTCTGCGCTTCCCCCTTTCGCTCTGCGGCTTGCCCTGTGCCTTTCTGAGTTCCTGCTTTCCGCTCGTTCTCTTTGCCTGCCCCTTTGCACTCCGGTTCCCAGCTCATAAGTCTCTTGGTCTCCACTTTCCGAGTCACCAGTGCTTCCCCACTCATCTTCTCAGTTACACAAGGCATCTTGTGCTCCTCTTTAACTCCTGGCTCCTCCTCTCTGCGAGGAGCAGACTGTGTTTCCTTTTTCCCTTCCCATTCTGAAATTTTGTCCTTGATGCTGAAGGACTTATTCCTCAGGCCAATTTTTCCAGATGACCGTATATTCTGAGTGCCTCCTGTCTGTCTCCTGATGATTTTATTGTTTTCTTTGACATTCAGATCCACAGACGGGTCACTGATGATCATTTTAGGACTAAGCATGTTCTGCTGAAAGCAGTCTAGCCTTGGATCCAGCATCAAGTTCTCCAAGGCTCCCAGTGGATTCTTCACCACAGAAGAAACTGGTTCAGCTTCAGGTGTTAAACCCAGGGCAACAGAGGAACCTTCAGAACATTTCTCACTCAAAAATCCACATAAAGGTCTTTCTAATTCCTTCACAGCTGCTGTATTGCTTTTATCTGCAAGCTTGATCCTGCATGTCAAAGACAAGAAGGGAAGAAACGTTCACTGCCACTGCTCATTCTTGGTTTAGTTCATCAGCTCCTCAAACTTTACTCACAAAGCTGATGGCAGAGGATGCTCAAACCAAGCACTTGACGTGGGCTTAGAGGAGAGGATGCTCAGGGAAAGGTCCTTCTATCCAGAACATAATGTCCTTTTCTCGTGAAAAATTAAGATGAGGTTTGAAATGAAGTCTGTGTCTATGGCAGAAGTAGGTTGCAGGTGAAAGAGGTATTTTTTGTAATCAGACATGCTGATACCAACGAGAGGTTCACCAATGTGCATGTGTGTGTGTGCAGAAGTGCAGCAGAGTTTTGGACATCACCAGGCATTTAGCAAACAAATGCAAAATGGACCACTGGCAAACAACAACAAAATTACTGCTGTTACACAGAGGAGAACATGTATGGTACAGCTGGCATTTCTATAGTGCCTCCTCAGAGGATCTCACTCAGTCCTCTCTAATGTTCCCCAAATGCATATTGATGCCCAAGGACTGCACTTTTGTTTTTCCATTTTTGTGGGCTCTACCATCCCAGTCCACACGTGGGCTTAGGCTCCCATGCCCCCAGGCACACTCCCATAGCACCCAGACACCAGATGCAACATTCTCAGAGTCAACATCTTGACTGTTTAGGTCTGAAGTGCACCAAAAATCCCAAATACATATTTAATCTAGGGATTTCCAAGTGTGTGATATCACAGTATCAGTACTGAGATATGTTATTAATATCCAGCTGAACAGGCAGTTATTACAACACAAAATGTTTCTGACATTGGCCATGTCTTTGAGGCCTGGGAAAGAGCACCAGGACAACACAAAGTTATTACTGGGATGCAAACCCATATCATTAGTTCCATTGAACCACAATCCCAACACTAAGATTCAACTTGAGAAATTGCCCCATTAACTTAAAAGTGTCAGTTGTGCCTCTTCCAGAGCTTAGCAGTGTTATAAGAGCATCCATGGGGACACCCTGTGTGCTGTCAGGCCTGGGGCTTTGTCCTGGAGCTAAGCAATGCTGGCAGCCATTGCAGACTCCATCGTGGTGCAAATTGAGTCTGGGACAGGTTTCTGAGTGGAAACGGGACCTGAGCCAGACCTGTTCTTCCTTAACGTCACAGATACCTAACTCCTGGCTGTGCAGTGACATTGTGCTGTGGTTAAGAGCTGGCACTGTGAACACCACAGTCTTTCCCAAGCTGGGCATCACAACGCCACAGGTGGTTGGACCTCAGAGTACAAGCCACCCTGCAGTGGGTGGGGACAGTGGGGCTTGTCTGAGGAGTCTCCAGTGCTGAAGATTTCACGTGCAGGTGGGGCAAACATTGACTGTGGTATCATCAGCACAAATGGTCTTGCCTTGGGACAGACCTTTTCCAGTACTGTGAGTCTGGAATGTTAGAAGTCTGACTGGATGATGTAACACACAGAATGGCAAGATGGGATCTATGGGGTGTTTTTTAATGTGGGAGGAGAGAGGGACAGTGCAGAGCAGAGAGAATGTTTCCTTCCTTTGGCTTTCTTTGTGTTGGGGATAATAAACACAAGCCAAGCACACTGGCACTGGAACATGGAAAGCTCTCACCTCTCAACAGCCGTGCAGACAGCACCTCCAGACTTGCTGCTCACATCGGCCGCCTTGCTTGCTGTCATCATGTCAGCACACAGCAGGCCAGCAGCTCACCTGCGGACAGACACAAGGAAGAAGCATTGCTCTCTGCTCAGCATCCTACTCTTTTCCTTCTACACACACACACACGTTTATCCTTGAAATCCAGGAGAGGAGCTGAAGCGAGTCATGACAGCTTTCTGAGGACAGCCCAGGCTTCCTCCCCTGCAAAATGGGAAGAGGAGTGACAGCATTACCCCTCAGAAGCCCAGTGAGGAGTTGACAGTTTTTGAGTAATTGACAAAATTATCTTTGACTCAGGATCAATTGCTGCACGTGACTTAAACATGGAGCACATTTCAAGAAGGCTGTTATTGTTATCAAAATCTCAGCGCATTTAAATTTTTTTCCCCTTCACAGAAGACTAAAAACAAAACCAATTTTAAAGCACTTCAGTGTCGGAAGTGGTTGCTGTGCATATAATACTGTCACAACATTCACAATTTGGGACAGAAAACATTTCAGCCTGAAGAGACACTGCACTGCAGCCACTGGTCTTCTCTGTGGTGGGCCATGGTAGCCTGCTAGTGGTCTCATTTTGGAGGACAACTCCTTGTGGGGATAAGATAAATCATTCACAAAATTGAGTCATTCTATTTGCCTCATGATTTCTAGCACTCATGGAATGGCTGTCCCTGTCTTTGAGTGTCATTGCTACCAGTCAATCAACAGACTCCATCTCCATTTCATGGCGCTGCAATGTTCTTTTTTGTTAAATAGAAAATAGAAGAATTACTCTGCTACTCTGCAGCACCATCTCTGCTCACTTATCAGGGTGGTCTGCCTGCTCTAAAGCATTGCAATGACAACAGGCTCACCATCTTGCAGGGAATACTTGGAAAAGCCTCTCAGAACTGTCCACTGGCTGGTCTGCCAGATGCTGTCCTGCCATGCCTGGCATTTGACAAGATCAAGTGCCTCGTTATTAAAAAACAAGAAAAAAAAAAAAAGCCCACCACACCAGGAACAGTAAAGAACAAAAGGATTTCTCATTTCCACTGTTCAAGCTTTTGGGCAGAGAAAGGAAAAAGGGGGTGGAGGGGGAAAATCAGTTTTGTTTGTTCACAGTTTTCTCTCCCTCCTTTTATTCCATACTGGCAATGTTCCTGAGGCGAGGAGTGAACTCTGGGTCAACCCAATGTGTACACACTCGGGGCAGCTCATTGCTAACCATTTAGCAGACTCTCCTTTCCCAGACAATAAACCCCCTTGGCTTCTCTCTCTCATTAGTAACTGGAACAAACACCCACTTCACTTCTAGACACAGAGCAGCCTTGCAACACTGTCAAGAAAATTTACCAGCCCAAGGAACAAAATCTGTTCATCCATCCATTAACTGTTATGGATTGAAAATAATGAAAAACTAATGATACTTGTGGCCTTGGCCAAAGAATGACTCACCCAGGCAGCCAGAGCAGATTCCTGCAAAGCTGCAGCAGAGTCTGCTCTGCACTTGGTTTACAACCTCCCCAGAGCGGGGACAGTCTCGTCACTTAGCACTCATTTGGTGCCTTGAAGCTCCTCGTCACTGTCTTTAGCTGCAAGAAATACAACATTTCTTGTGTCCACACACACAGTCCCTGTGGCTCTGCTGAAACATTGAATATTCGCTGTGGGTGCACTCCTCTGTCCTCATAAGATCACCCCATTTCCCCATCAGGAAACTTCATCTCATCAGCCTTTTCCAACAGCTCTCTAACAAACACTGCCTTGAAAACAAACATCTGGGTACAAGCAGATGTGTGCTGATGCTCAGCACAGTTGGCCTCCTGTGGGACAGGCCGAAAAGGAGATGACACACAATAAGAGGTGCACTTGTTTCTTCTTCTGTGCTGGATGGGACAGACTCCATCAGCTTTGGTTTGCAGAAGTGAGCCACAAAGCAGCTGCTGAGTGCTGCAGGAGTCCCACAGGAAAGGAACACCACCACAAGCAGCAGGTCAGCACCACTTTGAACCAAGGCCAGAGGGATGTCCGTCCCTTCCAGGATCAGGTGTGCCTGGAGTAACCAAAGCAACACACTCACCCTAGGCAGAGTAAAAAGTAGTCCAGGAGCTTCCAAAGCTGTGACAACCACCAGGTACCTACTGACACCCCCACTGACAACACACACTGCTTAGGGAGCAAAGTCATCCCTGGGAAATACACGAGTGGCTGTGCCTTCCCTCTGAGCAGCACATGGTGCTCTCAGCATCATCTAGAGGATTATTGCAGCACATTAGCTGGTTCTGCTCAAAAGAGTAAATATTTATCCAAACACATCGGAAGACACACAAGGGGAAAAAGAGTCACCTCTGGAACAAAACGGCAGAAAATAATAAGGTACCTCTCAATAAGTCCAACAGTCAAATAATTTCCTGGGGCCAATAACAAGCCCAGATGAACTTCAGAGGTGATAAGATCATCTCTTCCAATAATAAGCTCACTAGAAATAACTTGCAGACATTGCCAACACGTGACAAGAGGAATTGTGATGGCAATGATGGAAAATTGCCTCCAGTAGGTAGAGAATATCTATTTTGTTTTCCAAGTTTTGGCTCCACAAAGCACCCAGAGCTAACGTGACAGTTCACTGCAAAGGTCAAAGGGAACTCTTGTTCCTCCTGACTCCCCACATCTTTGCTACAATCAACTACACACTACGCTGTGTGCCGGCTCAGGCTCTCTGGAGTATCTCTGTCCTGCTACAGCTCGCTGAGAGTTTTGACAAAGCAGTACATGAGAGGGGCCCAACATAAACCAAATCTGTTACAAGGGACGTAAAGAGGTTGTGTGGACAGGAGGGAAAGACAGAGGGCAGTGGGGAGAGAGCACAAGAGAGTGTAAGGCCGGGGAAAGGAGACCTGCCAGAGGCTGAGAAGTGTTATCTGAAATGCTTTGCTTTCCTGCCTCATGACCAGTGTGCCTAGAAGAAACAAGCAGGGCTGAGTTCAGTTAGCAGGAGACCCGAGAAGGACACACATACATCCATCAAACTGGTACTTGTTGCAGGGTTGCTGCTTTCTTTAAAAACCTCACAAGAACTTTCTACCAGCAATGGGAGACACAGCCCTGCAGCAACCCCAGCCTGAGGCCACTGCACCTGGCATGTTCATCCTGGAGCAGGACATCAAGGCCATAAAGGGGAGAGAAGATACTGAACCCCATTTGGAGAACCTTGCGCCTGCAATTTATTCAGTAATCCCTGCCATTGTTTGGGGGAACAAAGCAGTCATCTGATAGCATTTCAAAATTAAACTGGGAAAGGAAGGACAGGGGAGGAGGCGGGAGGAAAGAGGGAGGGGAGGGAGCTCTCAGACCTGTTGGCTGGGCCCTGGGAAGGATGTGAAGTCTCCCAGCAGAAGCCTCTCTGCGTATCTCCCACACGCACCCGGCCTCACAATTCCCAGGGCCATGTGATAGGGGCTTCCTGCTACCAAGTGAAGTGAGACCTACCCCGACCTCTCTCTTCCAAACAGAGTTCCTGCCTGCTTTGTGTTCGCAAAGAGGCGTTTGTTTACTGATCTATCACTGGCATGCAGGAAACAGCCTTGACATGAACTGTAATCATCTGTCTCCAGCAATAGCTGTTTGGCTTTCTTCTAATTTAAGTTTTCCTCCCGCCCCCCCTTTCCCCAGTGCCCTCTTCCCCACTTCTGATCCAAACGCTTTCAGAGTACGCACATCTGGTTCAGGGCACTGGATACTACGCGATGTTTCCAGAGCAACCAGTGAATAAAAAAAGAGGCACGCTCCCACCCTCCAAGGGCAGAGAAGGCTTCCAGAGGAACACCTCCAGGCAGAGGAAGACTCCAGGTTCGCCCACTGCACTTGGTGCAGCCACCAGATGATGACTAAAGCCAGGGGAGAGCAAACGCCCTGCAGTCCATAACATCAGAAATGCACACAGGTCACATGTGGGGAGCCTTGTGGCTGAGAAGGTCAGGCAGCAATGGCAGCAAGCCTCCCAGGCCTCCCTTCTTTGCCATTTTGTTCGTGGGGAATAAACCAAGCCTACCTCGAAGGTTTGGGGATGGGTTTTACCCTTGCTGCGTGCAGGGGGCCGTACCTCAAGATTTCCTTTGCTCTGTTTGCTCTGCACCTCTCAAAAATTGCATCCACGTCCTCAGGTGGATGCCAGCCACGCTGCTGGTGCATATAAACAGGGAGGCTTCACAGCACCAGGAGCAACCTGCAGCTGGTCAAACTCTCCTCCAACAAGAAAAAAAGACATGCTGTGCACTCCCTTGGTGCTCACAAAAACTACCTCTCCAGTTACTTTCATGAGTAACTCCGAGCAGCCCAAGCCTACAAGTCACGTCTCCCTGCCCCAGTGTTTTACACAACAAAGGGTGCAGCATAAAGACAGCAACAAGGAGGCAACAATATATTACATATATAAATATATATATAAAGAACAGGAAGGATGCCAAGAAGACAAAACACTAACAGGAAAAACATGAGTAAGGGGAAGCCAACAGTTAAAGCCTTCAAGGCTCCCTCCCCCAGCCCTTGCTCTGTTTGGAGCTGTTTTCCTTTGGGGGAAGAAGCAGGCATGAGGATGCGTGCCTGTGCTCACACACATACACACACACACAGCCCCAGCACCGGGCAGTGTCCATGTTCCCAGCACAAACATGCTGCCTTCCCGAGGTCACTGGCAGGGTGTAAACCCAGGGAGCGAGCCCCTGCAGAGCAGGGGGACATGAGCCAAGCAGGGATGCAGCCAGAGCTGAGAAGGGCAACAGGACCCACGAGAGGCTCCCTTGGTGAAACAAGATGCTTCCATGGGGGAGTCACTGACTCGAGGTGCCCAACACCAACCCAGCAGCAAGGCATGGGTTTTCTCAAACTTGAACTCCACAATTTGTGCCATGAGCCTCCCCTAGCTGGCGGCCCAAACACTTTCTCCTCAGACGACTTACACAAAATCCACTTCTTTCCGCTCCCGGTCAGTCCTGCAGGTGGGCCACCTCCACAACAGCAGGGCTTCTCAGTGCATCCAGCAAAAGGATGAATCAGCTTACCCATGAGGAAGAACCTTTTTACCAACAGGGTGACCAAGACCAGAAAGATTGTGGAGGCTCTGCCCCTGGAGATACCCAATACCCAACCGGACAATGTCCTGAACAAGCTGCTCTACGTGACCACACTCTGAGCATGGGGCTGTACTTACCACCTCCAGAGGTGCCTTCCCACCTCAGCTCCTCTGCCATCCTGTGCTGGGCACAGTCAGTTTAGGGCAAGGTGACCTCTTTGGAGACACTGATTGTCCTGGCTACGTGAATCTCATGAAGACTGAAGACACCACCAGCAGGATTGTTCAGTTCATCACACTTGTAATGGGATAGTAACTGTACATAATTCTAGATAATCAGGGCTAAGTTATTTGTTGAAGAAGAAAAAGTAGGATAAACTTATGCAAACATATCGATGAAGGACCAATGACCGGAAGTGACATGCTCCTATGGTATCTTTCAGAGCCAGATCCCACACAGCCTCCTACTTCCCTCATGCCACTCCGTCCTACCTTTTCCCTTTGATCTCTCATATTTTACACCACAGGGCTTACAAGGGGGTCAGGAAAATCCCATGTGTCAAAACAAACTGTATTTTCACAAACCCCAAGTGGACTGGATGTAGCACAGCCTCTGCCTTGGTGCAAGCACCCCGTGTCAGGGGAACGACGCTGCGATGCGAGGAAGGCAGGGACTCGCCGTGCCCAGCCCGTGTGCAGAAAAGCTGTGCTGGCTGCTATGACATGTCTTTAATTTTATGATATAATTCGGTCTACTAACCCGCTCCCTCTCTAAGCACACAGCACAAACTCTGCCTGCTTACATGTCTTTAGCCTGACTGAAAGGATCACTATGGTTCAAGGGCCTGCCTGCTCCTCCCCTGGCTGCCACCAATGTGGTCTCATCCCTGCCCTTGGTAAACGACTGATCACACCTGATGATTGACATCGACTAAGGGTGTGCCTACTTTTTCCCTCCCTTCCTGCTTTTGCTTTATATCAGCTCCAAAGCCCTTTCAAGCTAGGACAGGTTCACAAGCTGCCTGGTTCAACTCCCTAAACCATCAAAAAAATAAAAGAGGGGGGAAGCAAAAAGTTTTCTGCTCAGATAGCGACATCAGTCACCTGTCAGGGAAAACCTAATGAGCACTGAAGCACATGGAAGGAACCATAGAATGATTTGGGCTGGAAGGGGCCTTTAAGATCATCAAGTTCTGACCCCCCTGCCGGAGCTGGCAACAAGGCTCTGCTTGTAAAGAAGCTAACGCTCAGCAGTGAGAGGGGGGAACCTGCAGGCCCTGCTGTGGGCAATATTAGAGGGTCACTCCAGGTCTCACCTTCATCCTGAGACCGTCCTTGTTCTGTAGTAAAGCAGGTGGACCCTTGAGAAACCACTCTCACCTCTTGCTCATTATTCTCTCCACCAGCCATTTGCTGAAGGTTGTAGGTCAAGCTCCACAGGGATATCACCAGCATCACCAGCCTGACACAGTGAGCTGGAAGGACAGCACATCTGGTAACAAGGTAGCTATAAAAACCTCTTCTGACCATGTGCCAGCTGAAACTTTCTTCCCACAGAGCCCTGGAAAAGTTAGGGTGGAGATGACTCAGGAATGGCAAAGGACAAATTCCTGATCCAAACAGCACTTCTATTTCAAAGTGTAAGAAGTTTTAGCAAAAGAAAAGCCTGATTTTCTTTTTAAACACAGGGGAAGCAGCAACAATTTTCTCCCCAGGCTCCACGCTGAAACAGCTGAACCATTTTGGCTGAAGGCTTTCAAAAGTAATTCAGCCAGAGGCAATGCTCAGCATGGAAAAGTGCAGACTGAAACAAAAATAAAATCTTGACCTGAAGACAGTAATCGAAAACAGGGTCTCACAATGTGAATTGTCTTCTGTTAAAGGTGCGGCTCGTTGCACCCACTATTATTAAGCTTGTCCCACATTTCCCATTGTCTTATTTTTCTCTTTGTTCCTCCCTCTAAACACATAACAAACAGAAAAAAAACCCCAACAACTCAAAGGGTATTTGACATCTCTTCAGTTTCCTTCAGGCAGACACACCCTCAGCTGAAAAACACAGCATTTTCAGGGTTAGCGGTGGGATGTTACATGACCCTGCCCAAAAACCCATAAACACTCTCTTTCTAATCCACTGCTCCCAATCACAGATTTAATCCTGCATGCATAAAAGGCAAATACTGCTATTCATCCTGGTGGCAAGTATGGTTTGTATGACTGCTTAGACATGATGAGTCTTCACTCATGCAGGTAGGTTAACAAACAGTACAAAAAAATTCACATGGAAAGGAAGAGAATAATTCAGTATTTTCCAATCTGGCTGCTAAAATGATTGCAATGCTTAGTAGAATTATGTGTTTCAAGCTATGCTTTCTACAAGGAAGTAATGAAAAAAAGATTGCAAAAACCCCATGATTCCAGATGAGGAAACCAAGACCCTGGGAAGTGAGGGCAGGAGTAGAGGACAACTCTTCTGAGACAGTTCTTGGCATTACTGGATCATCTCCCTGTGCTTTAGGTCTTGTGTGAGTGCATGTGTGGGTTTGCTTATCCCCTTTGAAGGGGTGATAATATTTATTTTTGCTTTGCAGCCTAATAAATGAAAATTCAGTTACTTGAAGTCAAGGCTGAATAAGATGCTGGTGGTATATCCTTGCGTGACGATTACATCAGTGGAGATGGTGATCCATACCTGCTTTGTTTGGCTTTGAAACTACCCACAGAGAAGACCACTGAAGTCAATGCAGAATAAAACAAAAGAAATATGGACCAGACTCACACAAGCACACATCTGCCAGCAGAATCATCGATCAGCCACACGGAGACACAGGATTCCAGCAGATGCAGTGGAACTGGCTTCAGGCCCCAACAAAGTAAAAAATAAATTGGCAAATACTCATTTTTACCACCAGTATAGCTAACCGATATAGGTGCTTTTTCCTCCTCTAACAGGAACGCTGTGTTACAAACATGCCTGTCCTACTACACCAGTAAATCACTTCTGGTGTAGAAGAATTGGAAAGAATTTAGGGTTATTATGCTTATAAGAAACCCAAACATTTGACAGCATAGGAAACAACCTGTCACTAAAAAATAGTGTTCAGCTCATGAACCACACTGGAATTAATTTTTGATGTGGTGAGATAATCTCTGCTGTTCTAACATAAATGGGACCCAAAGAGGTCTCTTCGAGGAGCAACTCCGCAAAGAGTTTCCTGGCAGGGAGACAAATTGTCTCACATTCAGAAAGGAAATGAGAGCATTAAAACGAAGAACCTCAGCTTCTTCCAAAATAACTTATCAGCAGGGAGACAAATGGAGCCTCAGCAAATCTCTCCTTTGGTGGCCTTCACCCTGCAGGATGCTGACTCTTGTCCCTCCTGATGAGGATTCAGCACACGGCTTCCTGAAGTGTCCATCACCACAGCCTTGGGGCACCATCTGCATGCTCCATGAGACCTTCCTGTACCCGCCCCAAGTCCACGACCTTCCACTACAGTCTGTCTCTATTAAGCATCACCTTCTGAGCTGAAGCAAAAAGTCACCCACAGACTGCTTTTCAGCTGTCTCGTTCAACCTCCCCTTTGCTCCCACCCTCACTCTCCCACGTATCCCGGCCATCACAAAGGCAGAATCTGTTTATTGCAGATCTTACTCTTTATGGAAATCTTCCAACAACAGCACAGCACATCATCCCCTCGCTCAGCCTTCCTGAGCAGAGAGCAGGGCCAGGCAGCACGTGAGCTGCCCAAGATTTAGCCATCGAGAGGAGGAAACTCACACAGCTCTAAAGAGGAACAAACCTCGGCAAAGACGGCTTGCATTTATTTATTTTTCTGGGAGGAGAGCTGCTCTCGGTGGGTGTGTGCGTGCATGTGTGCGTGTGTTTGTGTCAGGACAATAGGAAAAAAGGACAGTGGAGCGGAGCTGCCAGGAAACAGTCGGCCATCTGCCCGTGCAGAGAGCAGTTTTTCCTTTCCTTTTGTATTGAGAGGAATGTAGCTGAGAGCCGCCATCCGCCCGTGCTGGGAGGAAATCTGAGCGACTTTGCTTTTCCAGGGAGAGGAAGCATGGGGGAGGGAGCCAGCCCGGTCCCTGTGGTTAAGCGGTCATTGCACTCAAGGCCAATAAAAGCGGGGGAAAAAAGCCCTACCAAAACCCCCAAATCCTAGGGAAAAATCGCTCTTCCTCCTCCACCCTTTCACATGCGGTTTGGTACTTTCTCCCTCGCACAGGAACCGCAGAGGGCGGCAATGGCCTGGGGTGTCCCAGCACTGGCAGCCCGGACAAGAAAGCGCCACAGAGAGAAAATCAACTCACATCACCATGTTGCTTGTCCGCCCACGCCCTCTCCATAACCAGGAATTTGGCAACCTGGGCACAAAACAACGTGAGGAACGACCCTTTGCTCTTAAAAGGCTTCCCAACCCCACCAGACAAGGGTAGAGCACAAGGAGCGAGTCTGTTGCAGATAACCATCCGCACGTTCTGCCCCAGGGGCTGCAGTACCGCTTCGGATCATGAAACTTTGGAACAGAGGGGAGAAAAGGTCTGACCTCCTGGTACTGTCAGGCAAAAGTGCCGGCAAAACATCATAATGGCTTGGTGGCATATTCTTCTGCCACTTTTTGTAGTAGGAAGGCCCCAGGGAAAGAAATAAATAAAATAGAGAAGGGTAAAATTTTCAAAAGTGACTACACACGACTTTGAAGTTCAAGACCCATTTTCACAACTGAGGATCAATTTTTTTTTTTAACAAACATTCCTACTAGGCTTGCACTTGCAATTCCATCTCCTTATTTTAACTCCCAAATAAGTCCCAGCTTTGGCTGAATTAGCTCCACGTGTTCGTGTGGCGCTTAGGGACACGGTGTGGTGGCGGACTTGGCAGGGTTAGGTTAATGGTTGGACTCCATGATCTTGGAGGCCTCTGCCAACCTAAATGATTCTGTGACTGTAGAAGCAGCTAAGATTTTCAAAGAACTGTAAGCACACGTTCCTTTGTTGCTGACTGCAACAGGAGACAGGTCTAGGTACGGCTGGGAAAAATGAGAGCACATCTCTCTGCACCTTTGTGCACCTACGCAAACTCTGCTGCTTACCAGGGGCCTGATCTAGCTCCACAGAGCTGGCAGAGCTTGCTAACGTGGGAGGTGTCTCAGATAACAGATCACAGTCCTGAAAAGGGAACTTCCAGAAGAAATAATTAATCTACATATGCCTAAAGAGCTTCCTTATATCTAGCAGTTCGCAAGACAGACAGACACAGTGATGCTCTAAACCTAAGCATGTTCAGGTCAGATCTGAACTGACACCTGTGTGCCCAGTCCCTTTCAGAGACATGACTCAGGCTTCCACATTCTGTTGTGACTTTTTCATCTTTTTTTTTTTCCTCATAAAAACAAAACCATTGGTGTAGCACCGTGTGTGATGACCTGGCTGTTCCTTGGCTGTTTCTCTCCAGGTGGGATGAGAGACAAGACGAGAGGGAACATAGTGACTTGATATAAGGAAAAATTTTTTTCATTACGAGGATAAAAGAGCTCTTTTCATCACGAAGAAAATAGAGCTCTGGAACAGCCCTGCTGTCTCCATTACTGGAAGTTTTCAAGACCCAACCAAAGCCCTGAGCAACCTGGTCTGAGCTCCGATCTGAACCTATTTGAGAAGGAGGCTGGAGTACAGGCCTCCTGTAACCCCTCCAAGCCTGGATTATCCTATGATGGCATATTATGAATTACTATAAAACTGAGCAATCACTCTCATTTTCTCTGTGGAAAACAACAACAACAAAACCCCTTTTAAAACATTATTACTAGGTGTTTTCCTCCCCAAGTGATATTTTTTTGCCTTCCTCCAACTGATCAGCAAGGAAACAGTAAAAAATGGCTGCCAACACAAGATAATATAATTATGCTATCCCTAACACATTTCCACTGTCTTTTGTCTCTAGTCATTCTGCAGTGCCTAACAAACTTCAACAGCTCCATGGAAGCTATTAGGGAGGCCATGAATCCACCAATAATGCTGCCTTGGCAAGTATTGACGAGTGCTGTAAATTTTCACTATTAGGAAAGGAAAATATGTTCTTCCCAAGTTCATTCCACTTTCAGAGAAATCAGGGCACAATTTTTTGAAAAGCTTAAAGTTATTTCATAACTAAATTAAAAGCCAACTAACCAACCAAACAGCTACAAAAGTGAGAAATACTGTAAGCATTTCTTTGGGAGATTTGTTTTTTTCCTTTGCTGAAGCGTTCCCTTGGGCTTCTTGCAGTAGAAAACCTCGAAACTGGAGAGTTATCAAACAAGCACATATTGTTCACTGCTCTCTTCCAAGGGATGTGCTAAAGCCAATATATACTTAAAGGACATTAATTTCCATTGTTTACTTTCTTTCACATACATCACACTTCTGGATAATGGAGCAAAAGCAGAGCACCCATGTGCAATTGTCTCCATCAGCCCTTATCTCACAGCTGAAGCAGAGCTATTTGTACATAAGCTTCCAACCCAGAGAATGAGCATCCAAGTTTTGTATTCCAGGGTAATCACTAGGGCATACTCCACCCAAGATGTTTGGATGTTGTGCTGGACTGTTTATTGTGCACAGGAAAAACTCATTACTACAAAGCAACCAGCACTCACTGCATTTCACAAGGGCACGTTTTACAGGACCCAGAACAAAATATCAAAGTAGGAGTCTTCTGGAGTTAAACCCTTTGCAGAAGCCCTGTCCCCTGATTTATTCAATAAACATCATTCCCTTTCATCTTAAATGCTCATAAAGATGCCATTTCCAGTCCAGCGCAAGGGGAAATCCCAGCTGCACTGTAAGTGACTGCAGTGATCTTGCTGTGGCTCCCCATTCACCTCATTTCTACTCATCCCCAGCACAGATGTACCCACAGAAGCACAAGCAGAGCCCCTTCTGCTCAGGTCCATAAAACCTCATTGGATAGGATGGGACAATTCTTGCAGGTTCTCATGTGATGTTAAAAGAATACAAAGGTTTCTTGCAGGGCAGGAGATGAGGCTCCCACAGTGGAGGGTCAGCACTAGGGTGACCCACCTGGTATAACACCCTGATGATCTGCAAGTTCCTCTGTGAAATTCCCGCCCCCGCTGTCCCAAAAACATCAGCATTACACAACTTTAAAGATGTGGCTGAGGAAAGAGGCTGTCTGTAAATTTTTTTTTCCCCCCAGTAAAAGGTGGCAATTGCAGCAAATGCTCATTTTCCATAGATTAAATACTTTATGGGACAGGCCAGTTAAAACACAGAGTGCTTTGGGTTGGAAGGGACCCTACGGACCAGCTAGTTCTAATCCCTCTGTCATGGACAGGGACAACTTTGACTAGATCAGGCTGCTTAAAGCCCCATCCAGCCTGGCCCACATACTGTTGCAGTGCCTCACCACCTTCACAATGAAGAATGTCCTCCTAACATTTAATCTAAATCTCCCCTCTCTTAGATTCTATTTTTTGGATATTCCTCACCAGAACCACATTCTTTATACAAAGGTAGAAGCTGCCCAAGGTTGCCTCAGTTATCTGCAGTTGAACACCATGGATGTTTTGATAACAACTGTGTTTTCTTTACCAAAAAAGAGAATGTCTACAGACCTAACTGTCAAACTAAGCCTAAACTTGATCTTTCAGGGGAAATTCCCCCAACATTTTCTTCTATTAGAAGAGGAACAAGAAGAGCTTATGTAATGCTATACTTGATTTACTTCTTGGTTGATAAGAAAAATGTTTGGCATTCAAGTAGGCATTCTTCCTCCCATCTCTTCTGCATGTAATAACTCAAATGTTCAGACTGCATAGCATCTACTTAATAAAAATCTTCTCTAAGTAGGTTCACTGCATTCACATTAAAAAGGTAAATAAGACAGGAGAAATTTCAACCCTGGAAACAGGTTAGCAAGAAGTTATCTTTCCTCATATGCCTTCCCAAGCAGAAAGAATATCAGAGAAGCACAGTATTTGTAAATACAGTTATAATATAAAACTAAGAATACTCCCAAGGGGTCTAAAAGTACTGTCTCTTCCTGAAGTACGCGTCTCACAAACTCTGAAGCACAGTGTAAAAGTGCCTGTTTCTCTTAACTTATCTGGTCAAGATGCACTCACATACCTGAAATGCAGCTGCATGGTCTCAGCAATTCAATTTGCATGAATCACAAACAGGTTTGAGTGTTGCTGGATGAGTAAGTTACTTATGGTCTCTTCCTAACTTCAATAATTTTTGCCAAGTCTGATCTAAATTCAGTATGCCCCAAGACACCCCCAAACCCAACAGAGAGAGAAACTTTAAAGAAAATATTTGAGGTAATCTGCAGGAAACTTAGAAGAGTCAGATTCTTTACTGTGAAATGGCATTACTTACCAAAATTTAGTTAAACTGAGGGGTTGTGTGTTAAACCTTCCCTTACAAGGAGTTGAAACACTATTTAGGCTTTCTCTCCTTCCTATTTATTTTATTGATGGGCAAAAGGGAGGGAAGAAAATAGATGGGGCTACCCTGTCACCTTTCTCCAAATAGTTATTTATAATTTTTTTTAGTTCAGTCATGAAAGTGAAAAACCAATACCACAAAATTTCCTCCAAAGCATCAAAAAGTCCCTAACCTCACTTTGAGGTCATTGCTCAGCTGAAGTTAATGGAGCAATGACAGTGACACCACTTTGTTCTTCTGGGTGACCTCATCCACACACATCTCACCGTGCTTCATCACTGTATCACCAAGTCATGCTGACTCTGTGAAATAACTGCTTAAGAAAAAGTGCTTTATAGATTCTTCTGCTTAATTCTGCATTCAAGGATTTCATGGCAAGTCATACCAAAATCTCCTCTATTAAAAAAAACCCCACCCATTGTTTACAAGGTTTAAAAAAAAGAGTGCAACAGAGACAGTGAAACAGCTGATCTGCTGAAGTCTGTCAGGAAAAAGAACAGCTTGGTAATTGCCTGTTTCCAGGGGAAGAGAGAGAGAAAGCAGAGGGAGAGAAAGCAGAGGGAGAGAAAGCAGAGGGAGGAAGAGACCGAGGAAGAGACCGAGGAAGAGACCGAGGAAGAGACCGAGGAAGAGACCGAGGAAGAGACCGAGGAAGAGACCGAGGAAGAGACCGAGGAAGAGACCGAGGAAGAGACCGAGGAAGAGACCGAGGAAGAGACCGAGGAAGAGACCGAGGAAGAGACCGAGGAAGAGACCGAGGAAGAGACCGAGGAAGAGACCGAGGAAGAGACCGAGGAAGAGACCGAGGAAGAGACCGAGGAAGAGACCGAGGAAGAGACCGAGGAAGAGACCGAGGAAGAGACCGAGGAAGAGACCGAGGAAGAGACCGAGGAAGAGACCGAGGAAGAGACCGAGGAAGAGACCGAGGAAGAGACCGAGGAAGAGACCGAGGAAGAGACCGAGGAAGAGACCGAGGAAGAGACCGAGGAAGAGACCGAGGAAGAGACCGAGGAAGAGACCGAGGAAGAGACCGAGGAAGAGACCGAGGAAGAGACCGAGGAAGAGACCGAGGAAGAGACCGAGGAAGAGACCGAGGAAGAGACCGAGGAAGAGACCGAGGAAGAGACCGAGGAAGAGACCGAGGAAGAGACCGAGGAAGAGACCGAGGAAGAGACCGAGGAAGAGACCGAGGAAGAGACCGAGGAAGAGACCGAGAGCTAGCTCAATATAATCCAAGGTCAGGCTTGATTTTTCTAAAAGCAGATCTTGATCAGGAGCCTGAAGTAAAAATAAAACACATCTCATGGCTCTCTGCAGCTTCCTGAAGAGCAGAAGTGCAGAGGGAGATGCTCAGCCCTTCTCCCTGGTACCCAGTGATAGTACACATGGGAATGGTTCAAAGCTGCAGCAGGGGAGGTTCAGACTGGACATTTGGAGGCATTTCTTTACCAAGAGGGTGGCCAAACATTGGAACAGATTTCCTAGAGAAGTGTTCAGTGTCCCATGTCTGTCAGCATGTAAAAGGTCTTTGGTCAATACCCTCAATAACATGCCTTAACCTTTGGTCAGCCCTGAAGTGGTCAGGCAGTCGGGCAAGATGGTCACTGTGGGTCCCTTCCAAACTCAAATAGTCTAGTCTAGCCTATTCTATTAACAGTAATAATAATAAAATTCTAATGAAAGGCTGCCTTGAGCATGAACGGCAAGAGGGATTGGGTTAGGCATCTGGGAACACTGTTCGGAAGGACAGAAAAGCTAGAATTTGTATTCCTGCAGTGGTTGCTAGTCAGTTGAAGTCCTTCACTGCTCTGACACGCCAAGCTGCTGTTTCTGATAATGTTTCCAGATTGCTTTGGATGAGAAAAATAATTTTACCCCATGCAAACAGACATTAAGCAAGTGGAACACAAAGCAATATATTACATGTCAGAATAGGTTATTAAAAAATCCCAAACAACCAAAAAACCACCCCATCAAATTCTGACAACTTTTTATGAAATTTGTGCCTTTTAGAGGTGATCCTAATTTTCCTTGAAACATACCCAACATTGTCTCTGACTAGTGGAGGAATGTATGAATTTAACAGGTGAAAAACCTTGGTTTTCCACTGAATTTGACCAAGCTAAATCATTCTACAAGGGAAATTTCCTACTGTGCAAACGAGGATGCTGATGGGGCAAGGTTTAGCACAGACTGAGCAGCAATAGCTGTCAGTATCCTTCACCACCATGAGTACAGGACTGTTTTGTGAGAGGTGACACCATGGCAAAACTTCAACTTGGAATCACTCAGAGTAATCTCAGGGGACAGAGACAAAAATCTGATGCAAAAACAGTTACCATGTGTTGTTTTCCCAGTAGGAAACCTCTCAGGCCTCTCTCAGAGTTTGACAAAGCTGAGAAACAAGAGCCAGATAGATCAGGGCTTCTGACATCATCTGGAAAAAGCTCAATACCTTACACATTTCTTTACAGCAACAAATTGCCTTGTAGAATTTGACTAGGGATTGCTGTACATGCAGCCTAGCGTGTCAAGGTAGGGAAAATCAGATTCTCAGTTACTTAATCCCAAGATCCCTGAATTCAAGGAAAAAGCTCTCATGGACCAGTAGACTGTGGAGGATGCTCCAGGGTCTGTTTTGGCCAGATGTTGATTTTGAAGTGCTATATGTTCTGGTGCAGAGACTTCCTTCTCAATTTTAGTAAGAGGCATTCATTTCCTTTTGCTACTAAGACATTCTGAGCTCTGAATAACCCAAGACTCAACTCTTACCCAAAATCCCCTGTGAAGCCTTTGGGATCATGGCATCCTTTGCAGCTAAAACATATTGTAATTTTGTACGTAGAAAATACACATCTTCTGCAGGGGCTTAATGTTTTTAAAGAAAAATCTCCAATAGTTTGAAAAGTCTCTGGGAACTCTTTCCTTTTTAATTTAGAAAGGTGGTGTTTGGCTGACACTGGCAAGCAAACTCATATTTATGAAGTGGCCTCTCAGTGCCCTGTGAAATTTGCCATTTCCCTCCATGACAGTCAGCACTATCTATCACGAGAACATAATCCCCTGGGACAGGAGACCCGAGCCCCTCTGCTGCTCTCCTCTGCAAACAGATGTGTGCACGTTCCCCAGCTCTGAAAGTCACGGCTGCCTTTTGGCAAAGAACTACAGCAGCTGCACATCTGCAGAGGGGAAAAGCTTTCAGCAAAAAATAGAGGGGGATCTCATCCTCCCCCCTCCGCCTGCAAAGCAAGCTCAGCATTTGTTCCTCTCCAGATGACACCCTGATGGGTTGATTTAATCATTCACATATGCATGCCTATTCACAGTGCTTCCAAAATACCAGGCCTGTGACAGCATCTCACCTGAACTTCTCACAGTAACACGGCTTATCAGCAAGCACTTGGCAAGAGGCCTTGCAGGACAAGAAGAGAAAATCAATGTTCAAGGGCACTGCTAATACAAAATGATTCTACAGAATACAAGTGTGTGAGTGAGAGACCACTTATGATGAGGAAAACACCTAAGCACGTGCTTAATTTTAGGTCTATGCTCAAAGCCCACTATCTTCAATCAGACTGCGTAAAGTCCAGCCCAAACTTCCCAGAGCAGGAATGATGTTCTGCACTGGGAGCCAAAGCACTGGGATGGGTGGATTTAAGCATGCGCCGTGACCTACATGTCTGCTTTAACAATTTGCCAGGCTGGGGGCACAGTACAGAATATTTAAGTGCAGCAGGATCACAGAAACACTTCACCACTTTTATTCCCAAAGGGAAATTTAATTAAAATGCAGAGCATCTAGCTGTTTAAAGTTATTCTGGTTACAAAGAACAGCAAGTCCTTGCCCCCGAAACAGTCTCTCCAGTGGATTGCCAGAGTCCCCAGTAAGTTTCTGGAAACACAACTCATGTGCCTGAACTTGGTCAGGAGCCATCTGCTCTCTGGGATCTGTAGGATCAGGAGTCTCAAGGTCTGGAAGGGTCTCATCTAGAACTCTTTCAACCACTTCCAAGTGAGGTGGCACCTTTCCCCACTCAAGCTGCCCCTAACCATCATCAGCTCTTGACATTTTAAGTGTCTGGGCCAGATTTTCAAGGGAACTCAGAGCAAAGCTTTTCTGCCTGCTTCTCCAAGACCAGCTTTTCTGCCAGTCAGTCTCCTGCACACATATCCAACCAAAACCTTTCCAAGCAAGGTCAGCACCCCATATGCTGAACAGTTCAGCCAATCTGATTACTCACCACGATGCCCGATGAGGAGACGGGCATCAGAAAATACAGCTGCCAGCACTCCCTGGCAGAACCTGTCTTGACTCTAGGCTCCATTCAGGTCAACAGCTCTCTGCTGTATCTATTCTACAGGGAATGAGAGCAGTGGTGCAAGCTCCACCAGCATTAGCAATGCTGTTGCAGAGAGGAGGCAAGACTGACTGCAGTTAAAGGATGCCACACTTGGAAACAAAGCAGTGCTCCTACACTGGCTCACACGGTGCCACCTGCCTTGTTAGTGGCACAGCACCAGTAGCAGCAAGTCCCAGAGTGCACTTCAGATGTCACAGAGAGGCCTGAACCACAGCTGACTTACCTGTCTAGTTCCTTCCTTTTGCCTTTTACTCTGACCTCCCATCACACATCTCAGAATGGTCCAGGCCCCTTACCCACACTCCTACATGAGATCGTGTCAGCACTGCACGTGGAGCCAACTGCATGAAGAGCCCAGGGGATGGCCAGGCCCATCTGTTAGAGGCTTTTCTCTCTGTGAGTTGGTGTTTTTATTTTAACTCACTCTGCTTCTGGGCCCTTCTTCATCTCTCGCTCCTCCCATCTCCCTCTCTCTGCTCATGAGGACAGAGTTTCCATCCTGGCTCTGGGCCAGCACATGCATGGGCAAAGGCAGAGCTCAGGAAAAGCCATCTTCTGCTCCCTTTCATCACGTAAACACTGCCAGTTCCCAGCCCAGGAGCACAGGGCTGAGCCAGAGCTCTGCCTGCAGTGCAGGGGGACTGAGGACGGGCAGCTCCTGCCCAGGCTGGACACGGCAGCTTGGCTGCAGTGCAAACACCTCCCATCCCAGCCCTCCTGCTCCCAGTGAGCAGCACAAGCCTTTACCCCAGCCAAGGAATTGCTTGTTAGAAGGCAGACACAGGTGTATCTCACATTCAGCAAAGGTCACGCGTAACAGCACATGCAGGTAACACGTGACAGTCAAGCCAAATTCTTGTTTGCACCAGCCATTGAAAACAAGAAAAGCAGAAGACCCCAAGCAAACCTGACTGGCAATGTCCCAGCCCTGGGATGACAATCTTGCCCAAAACACACAAGAAGGCCTCAGGGATGTACTAGCTCCTAACAAGTTTAGTCAGTAAAAACTGACCTTTAATCACCACTAACTCTTGCATCTGCTTTCCTAAATCCTTGAAAGTAACAATATGCCAGCTGCAGCTGGTTTCCCTAACCTGGGGAGTGGAAAAAGCACTGAAGCAAAGAATGAAGATTATACCAGCATTCACAGTATTCATTCCAGCAGGACATTGCTCTTTCAAACCTCTGCCCTTCCAGCTGTGCTTGGCTTACTTCAGCTTTACTGTGGGACAGTACTATTTTCATAAAAGACAGAAATTATGTTCTCAATGCATGTTACCTGCATTAAAGAAAGGAGTCACAGTGTTTCAAACTCCTTGCAAGGAAGGTTTCCCATGAGCTCCCTTCTGGGGTTTTTGTTGCCCAGCGAATATTTAGGCCATGTATTTACCTCAGAGCAGTACACACTCAGGGGGTTTCAGCACAGGAGTACCCCAGCCATCATCGCAGGACTAACCCAAGAGCACAGCCTCTGTGAGCAACTGCAAGGAAGACAGGCTGGAACGACATGATAAGGTTCAGAGCTGCTCAGAGTTGTCAGAACACAGGAGGGACTGGACTAACATGATGGCAGAACACCAAAGGTGTCGTGCTGCCATGAGTTTCCCCTGAGCTCCCAGCTCACTGAAAGACACAAACTGGTGAAGACTCACATGAGTGGCAGGTAAGTATCCACTGCTTTGATCAGGAAAGGCCTGGGGAATTATGACTTTCACCTCATCAGTCCCCTGTCCACAGGCACAGAGCACCTCGCTCCAGCTGGGTGGTGAACCATGTGAGGGCTGGGAGAGATCTTGAACAGGACCAGCCTATAGGACCTCAAGTATTTATGTAAGACAGTGATGATGCCTTTTCGTGCTTTATATACAGAGACCTTGAACTGATCCTCAGCCTGCTCTGTGCTAGGCTTCCACCAAAGGACACAGGCCTTGGTTGAAGTCCCAGGCTGTAGAGGTCAGAGGCCTCAGGGACTCTAGCTTGTCTTAGGCACCCAACTTCAAGATCCCCCAAGGCCCCATGCAGCAGGTACATTTCAAAAGCACAGCCTTCAGGAAGCCAGGAGTTCAGTGTTATGGTCATCTTCACTAAAACCTGGGCTGAAGCCACCCCCAAACGCTGCGCATATCCTCACATTTCAGCTTTTGCTTCAACTTCCAGTAGCCGATAAAGCATCTTCAAGGTGAAAACCAGAAAAAAAATCCCATAAGCAAGATCAGCGTGCTATTGCCCTTTCCATTGCACCTCAGAGCTACAGTCAAGAAAACATTGTCTCTTCTCCTTCTTTATGTGGTAAAAGGGTGCTTACAGACACCTCAGATACAATGTTATTTGAGCTGTATCTAAGCAAAGCCAGGACCACTCATTTATTGTCAGGACTTGAATGAAACAAGAAATTTCTTTCCAGCTACATCCCACTCTCTTCTTCCCTGTGGAGAGTCTTCTCAGCCCATAAGGAACTGCTATGCAAGTGCATTAAAAGTCCTATTTCAGCATTTCTTTCATAGTAGAGGCCTCTTCCAGCCAGCTCCTGGGATCCTGCCAACAGACATATCAGCCACTAGTACTTAAATCCTTCCGCTAAAAAATGCTTCCCTAAAGAGTTTATACCCCAGTTCTGAAGGCCTAAGATCATCACAATTAACCAGCTTCAGCAAGAGCTTTAGAGAGGTTCTCCTTCACTCTCACGGGCTTTATGGTGCACTACAGAGTCTTTTCTCCCCTTGGTCTGACCTCCACTTTCGGAAGGAGCAGCTTCCACACAGTTCCAGTCAGGAAATAAATGTCAGGTGCTACAAAAGGAAGGCAGAACCAGCTGCTTTGAATGATGCATTCAGGGCATCCAAAAGAACGTGACACATATCAGACACTTCTGAAATGCCCAGCACCTCTTCATCTTTAAGTGACTGGCTCTGTTGTGTGATTATTTCATCAGTAAATTTCTTAAACTTGAGGCAACAACTGAGCTTGCCCCCAGAGTGCCCAGCAGAATAAGAGATCTTAAGTCCTGTCCATATGAATTTGTTGTTATGGCTGATATTAAGAATAACTCATTGGAAAAGCTACTTCTGAATTAAAATCACCTCTAAAAAACACAGCTTACATGGTCTTTATTTATTATCTCCTTGTCAGAAATGAACATTTCTAACATGTAAGTACAGCAGGCATGGGAGAAAGACAAGCCTATTGTAAGTGCCTGACAAAGGATCTAAATGCTCTTCTTGTTTCTGGAGAACACAAAGCACACACAGAGGTTTTCTTGGCAGACAAAATGTCCTAAAGATTTCCCAGGGCAGCGAGCTGGGGGCAGTACCAAAAGGAGCACTTTGGGACACCACACACACTTGTGGTCTGCAAAGGAATACTGCACTTTGGATCTGAGCTGATGGACAGGGAGTATCTTCTGCGTGGACTGCTAGGACATGGATGTGCCGAAGGCCAGCCCAGGCTCAGCGCACACCCTTCTCACCCACGCAGGCAGAGAGTGGTCCCAGCAGAGCCATAAATCTTTAGTCTGCTTTTTACATCCCCGGACACTCCAGCGCCCTTTGTTTTCAGTGCTTTCTCTTCCGCTTCTCAAAAAGGCGCCTTATTACCCTGGGAAATCCTGTGGCTTTCCTCTCATTTCCATACTTAGCGTTTTCAGTTGCTTCCAAGCCTGACCCAACATAGTAGTTATCCATTTTCACAGGCTGAAACACTGCCTGGACCATTAAAAAAACCCAAACAAAACCCCTCAAACCCAACAAGCACCAAACCCCACAAACGCTACCCCAATGACAACAATCCAGAATGCAACACAAGGGTGGAGGAAATGCATTCCTTTCCCCTGCCAGGATGCAATAACAACTCCCTTTTTGGTGGTTCAGAAAACAGAGCCACTACACATTATTGGACCTCACTACCACACACCAAGAACCAGCGGTCAGTAAGGTGGCAGCCAAAACACAAAACAGCTCTTTAATCCACCACCAACACCAGCAGCTGCCCTCACAGTAGCAAATAAAAGCCCCATGGAAATCCCTCTGGTCATCTCTTTATCCTCCCAGCTGAGTTCCAGGCTAGAGATGCTCTTCTCCAAAAGCAACAAACTTAAACAACTACTTAAATGGCAAGAACAAAGGTGGCTGGGAAAACCTTAGGGTCAGGAACAACTTGCTCACCTGTCTTGGAAACAAGCTGTGTTCTTGTAAGGAGCAGGATTAAGGGCCCATGTTTAGCTCTTGGTCCCTGCTCCTGCAAGGAGGCTCCAGTGCAGACCCAGGCAGCCAGAAAGCCTTGCTCCCCCATGACCATCCCTTTTCCAGCACTGAGCATCAGGAGCCGTGCTTCTTGCACACTCATAAAGCCAAAACCTCTGAAAGCATCCCAAACACACCTGGCATGGTTTTACCCCCCAGTTTGCATTTGACACCTTGGGACCACAGCAGCAGCCAGTTCCAACTTCTTCCTTGTTCCCCTCCCAAACAACATTCCCCTCCACCAACTCCATGCCTAACCCACTGGCACCTATCATCCCTGGGTACAAGAGCGGGAAGACAAGCAAGCGTTTTTCTTCCCAGGACAGGTGAACACTCCCATCGATCCCCAGCAGGAGTCAGAAATGCCACCCTGTTAAGTCACAGGCTGCACACACTGCAGGAGTTGCCTCCCGCCGAAGGCAAAGTAAGAGCAAAGCAGGCTATCCAGAGCAGAGAGAGAAATGCAGGGCTAATATCACAGGGGGTTTCAGGGTTTTGCCGAACCGAGAACTCTGGCTGTTTGCTCCAGCAGGGCCCGAGCTTCCCCCAAAGAATGTGTTTAGCGTTTCCTCCTCTGTTTTGCGCTGGAGACCGAGGCAGGGCTGAGTTCACTCAGGGGCCCCGTGCTGGGTGGCGGGGCTACCGCTGCTCCTCCGCCCCGCCGCTCCCGACCCGCTCGGCTCGGCTTTCCAGCAGCTCCCCACGTCCCTCGACCCCGCTCCCCGCGGCCGAGACCCGCTGGGGCAGCGGTGGCCGCCCCGTCCCGGCGGGAGAGCGGCGGTGCCCGGGAGCGCGGGGGGATTCGGCTGGCGGCCCCCGCTTTCCCTCCCTGCAGCCGAACGCAGAGAAGAAAAGCCAAGTTGGGGGGCGGGAGGGAAGACGGGACGAGAGTTTTTCGGAGCGGCGCCTCTGCCCGCTCTCCCGCGTTAACATCCCCTCGGCGTCCCCCTACCTTCCTCGGCGGCGGCGGAGCGGGGGGGCTGTGTCCCGGCATGACGGCGGCGCCCGGCGCCGGGCTGGCGGCTGCGGACCCGCGGCTGGGGGCTCCCCGCCCGCCNGGAGCGCCGCCCCGTCCCGCCCCGGCCCAGCCCGCCCCGCCGCCGAGGCGGCCGCGCCCACCCCCCGCTCCGGGCACGGAGCGTCCGGGCAGGGAGCGTGGGATGCCCGAGGGAGGCGATGGGGGTGCCGGTGTCGAGGCCGGCAGGGCAACCCGGAGCTGGGTGAAAAGCCGCGCTTCTGGCTGCAAATTGAGAGATTTCCGGGGAAACGTAGAAAGTCCTGACTTGCTACCATCACCTGTCAGTGCCGCGGCTCCCCGAGGCTGATCGGGTCACAGACTCGTCACCTGGCCAGGAGTGTCTCACACCTGCAACACGATTTCCATCGGCTGATCTGAGGCTGGGTGTTAGGGAAAGGTTCTTCACCCCGAGGGTGTTTGGGCACTGGAGCAGCTCCCCAGGGCAGTGGTCACAGCACCAGCCTGACAGAGCTCAGGGAGTGTTTGGACAGCGCTCTCAGGCACATGGTGTGACTCTTGGGGTGTCCTGTTGCAGGGCCGGGAGTTGGACTCGGTGATCCCAACGGGTCCCTTCCAGCCCAGGATATTCAGTCTTTCCATGATTCAAACCAGACGCAGGTGTGGAGGCCCCCGGCCCAGGCGCGGCCCCATCACCCCGCCCGTCCCGGTGCGGTGCAGCCCGACCCCGAGGGGACAGCTCGGGCACGCGCCT
>VZTJ01002245.1:1306735-1327557 GCA_013397795.1 Orthonyx spaldingii | reverse complement strand
GCTCCTGCTGCGCTTCGGGCCGCTGCTGCTGCTGTACCCGCTGAGCCGCCTGTGGCCCGGCTTGGGCGCGCGGTGGCTGCGGCTGCTGCGCAGGGCGGCCGAGGCCGCCGGCCCCACCTGTGTCAAGCTGGGCCAGTGGGCCAGCACCCGCAGGGACCTCTTCTCGGAGGCCTTCTGCCGTGAGTTTTCCAAGCTGCACGTCGAGGTGAGCCCGCACCCCTGGGGCCACACCGACGAGCTCTTGAGGAAGGCCTTCGGTGAGGACTGGATGGGCATCCTCGAGTTCCCGAGCCGGGAGCCGGTGGGCTCGGGCTGCGTTGCCCAGGTGTATAAAGCCTATGCTGACCTCGCTGCCATCGCCGGCTCCCGCGCCAAGGAGCTGCGGCAGCGCTCGGAGTTCAGGTCCGCTTTCGAAGCGTGGGAAGTGTCAGGCTTTAGAGGCCTCCTCGGGTGGCTGGGCAAGAGGAAGAGCAAGGAGATGCGGGATGAGAGGAGCAGGGAGGAACTGAGTTCTGCAGGCTACTCCCAGGGAGGTTCCGTCAGTAGGATGTCCCTGATGGAGCAGATGGCCAAGCCACTCCCGAATGCAAATACTTCATCAGCCAGACACCTCACGCCTGTAGCCATTAAAGTAAGTCATGTGCCTGAATGGTGGATGTATGAAAATGGATTGTGCTGAATGAGGTCTGTCAGATTTTAACTCCCATGGAGAAGAGCAGCTGGCTAGGGCTGGGTAGAACAAGAATGGATGCTTTCTCTCTTGGTGTCCTTTCTCAGTGCTTTTGTTCCAGCCAGCCATAATCCACACTTGCAGTGGCCCCAGCTCTTCCCAAACGGAGAGCTCAAGATTTGATGTGGCACGTGGGTACCAGAAATGCCTACAAGGGCCCAATTCACATTAAAAGAATTAGTATTAAGGTTGGCTGCACTTTCCAGACAGCAAACCTCCTTCTCTGCTCACATGAAGACATCTGGAACATATAAGTGCTTTCCAGCAAAGTTTATTTGTATTTGAGCAGCTTCAAATACAGGGACAAGGCAAGAAACTGAAAGTGATGGGAAATGTCTCTGGATGAGACTGTAGTCTCCAGCACAGATACACTGCATTTGACAGCGATAACATGTTTCTCTTCGACCTAATCAATGGCAAAATGTGGATTCTTCTGAGGACTAGCCAAGGAAGCTGGTTGGCTCCCCGTCTAATAAGCTGTGTTCTGAGTATTTGAGGTGTATCACTTTGAGCTCACTGGAATGCAGTGTCTGGGGGGTTGATGCCAGTGCTCATTCTTGTGCAGGTCCTGCACCCTGGGCTGGTCCACCAAGTCCAGATGGATCTGTTTCTTATGAAGATGGGCAGCCGCATCATTGGACTTCTCCCCGGGTTCAAGTGGCTCAGTTTGACAGAGATTGTGGAGGAGTTTGAAAAGCTCATGATGCAGCAGGTACGTGTCATGCCATGGTGCCCAGGCACTGAAACAAAACTGCCCTATGTCTTGCTGCTGGCTGGCTCTAACCCTGTTCACACCACTACATTTTAAATGGTTAGGTGAAGGCTGGCTTGTTCTTTACTTACGTTGTTTAGTCTAATCAAATCACATAACATTACTGTGGGAAAGCTTATATGCTTACAAAATAGCAAAGCAATGAAAAAAAAATAAGCCTTAATTAGGTTTAAAAATAATTTTTAGACTTTGAAAATAATTTTTAGACTTTGAAAATAATTTTTAGATTTTGAATGTGTTTTCTAGTGGGCAGCCTGAACAGCTAGCTAGCCATAGTCACAGTCCTTCTTGCAGCATTGTGAAAGGTGAACACTGATGAGACACCTGTCCTTAGGAAAAGAATCTCTCCAAGCAACTTCTCAGGCATGTGGGGTTTTTTCTATAATTCTACATCTGTGTTTGCAATCTGTACTCACTAGTTGTGTTTGTTAGCACTGATATATATATATATTTATAGGCATAAATAATATGTTTTCACATAAGTTAATAACACTTGCTATTTTGTATTGTCATCAGACTCACAGTATCAGTAAAATTTTGCAAACAGATCTGAAAACATCTGGACTCACTAATGTCTTGTAAAGACACAGTCCTGAAACATTGCTATTATCAAACTTACAAAGGTTTCACTGCAGGCTTAATTAGGCTTATGTTTCTATAAAATGAGCCATTATCTGCTAATTTCATTTTTGTGTCTAGATTGCAGAGTCTGAAGTCTGTAACACGCTTTCAAAAGCCTTAATTATTTTCTACAATTGCAAAACCTCTACACAGTAAATCCACGCTGGGAACTGTTGACCGGAGTCAGATGTGACTGGAGGTCATTTCGTACCAGTTTGGTAGAGCTTGGGTGGATGTGCAGAAGGCTGAAGTTAGGAGAACATCTGATAGGCTCACTGTAGCTTTTTCCCTTTGGATGAACGGAAAGTATTCCTGGGATGTTCCCCACTGCTAGACAAGGGAGGTGAGGCAAAGTTATCCTGCCTCTTTGAGCAGTAGCAGAGATGCCCTTGTGTCAAGACACTGGATCACTGAAGAGCCAGGGCCTGGACTTGGTGTAGTGGATTATTTTGTATGTGTTACATTAAATGTCTTCCTGCTATGGCTGCCTCTTGTCAAGTGAGGCTGGGGCTGCAGTTCTTCTGTCCTGTCTGCCTGTCTTGCTGTTTGGACAGTAAGCTTCAGTTCAGGTTAGGATTCAGTTCAGGATCTTATTGTGTCCTTGCATATAAGACAGTCCTGGTCTATTCTGAGACACCATGTCTCTAGTAAGGCACCCATATTTCAAAGGTGTTGGTTTGTGGACCAGCCACTACCCAGCCTGCTCCTCTTCCACCAGGGGAGCTAAGAGCATGTAAGCAGCACCACTCTTATTTTGTTTCCATTCTGGCTTTCTGACTAGTTCTGTTGGTACTGAGTATTGCACCTCACACAGGATCCTGAAGATCTAATTCTAGCTGGATCTAATTTCCAACCTGCTTTTCTGTTTCTCCCTTGAGATTGACTTACGCTACGAAGCCAGAAATCTGGAGCGCTTCCGGCAAAATTTCCTGGATGTCGATTTTGTGAAGTTTCCAACTCCCCTTTGGCCCTTGGTAACAGCAGATGTTCTAGTGGAAACATTTGAGGTAAGAATTGCAGGGTCTGGGAGTGATGGTAGCAGTGGGAAGACCCCAAGGAGAATATGCCGAGGAGGTGGTTTTTTTTGAGAAGAAGGGATTGGAGGCAGAAAGATGCTTTTTCTTATTTGCTTAAGGAGTGATGATGTCCTTAGTGTCTCTTCCACTCTTTGTTTGCAAGCAGTGCATCCCAGAAGACGGGTGGCAGACAACTCCATATAGAAGTGAACACTTGGCCTGAAACCAAGCAGAGCATCAGTATGTCCAGCCACTATGTGCTTTGCAAACCAACACCACGCCTCACCTCTCCTCTGTGGTGGGTCAAAGCAAGGAGCTCAGCAATCTGACACTTTCTGATCCTTGCCTCACTTCCCTTGTGGATGTTTGAGTCACAGCCCAAAGCTACTCTCAGGCTTAGTTTTCCTGCATGTGATCCTGACAAGGGTGTTTCTGTCTCTGGAATACCATCCGTCTCTCCAAGGAACAAACCCTTGGTTCTCTCACGTTCTCCATCACACTAGGTACAGCCTCCTCTGGCAAGTCCTTTCTAGGGTACTGTTATCACCTGCCCTCAACTCTTGGCACCCAGGTAAAGGTGTGTTTGACTGCAGCTCTGTCTCTGTTTCAGGAGAGTGAGCCCATTTCCCGCTACCTGCACGTGGAGGTTGGCACAGAGCTGCGGCAGAGGCTGGCCAAGATGGGCATGGACATGCTGCTAAAGATGGTAGGCACTTGGCTGGGGCTGGAAGTGAAGGTGGTTTTGCTGCAGAAGCTCTTCAGTTTGGATAATAAGACAAAGTGGCTAAAGAGAGAACCCATTTACTTCCTACCCATACCTGGGCTGACTAAAGCCTTGGCATGATACAGCCCTGCTGCAGGCTCTGACACAGGGCTCTCCACTCTGCAGAGGGGCCATTGCCTGCACACAGTAGGACTCTGCACCTCAGTCAGCCTTTGCTTAGGACACCCTCTAATACATTTAATGAATATTCACATGTTGCCCAAGTACCTTAAAGTGCAGCCTTATTAGCGAATGTCATGTGCCCTGCAGAGATTGTGGATGTGACTCAGAGGGAAAACAGTGAGCTGGTTTCTTCATTTATCAACTCCTCTAAAACTGCCTTTTGGTAAGGGAGAACTAAATCTGGAGTAAAGAAAACAAGATTCAGCTTCTGGCTGTCTAGTTCTTCTGTGGCTGAAATAATCCCAAATGATTTGGAAAGGAGAGTTGAGAAGGTGGCACAACTGTCTTGTGAGGAGCCACGAGTACCAGCGGGGCAGAGCTGCAAAAGCTCCTGACAGTACTGAGTGTGTGGGCAGTGTGTGTCAGATGAAATGCTGCTGCTAACTGCAACTTTGTGCTAGGGCAATAGAGAGCCTTCAGTTCTGGCTCCATGTATTATGACAGGCTCTGAAACAGCTTTTGCCACTCAGAAAAGCAATGCTGGAACTAGAAGAGTTTTATGCTAAGACTGGTTTCAAATTTTAGGAGTAGGAAAGAATTAAAAAGCAAAGAAACAGCATTGTGTCTGTAAGTAAAACAAATACCTCTTTCTTGAGTACCCTGCAGTTCTGTCCCCTGCTTGTCCCAGGACCTTCCATTTCAAGGGCTGTAACAGAACTAGAAGAGGTGCAGAGAAAGGCAGATAGGATGATTACTCATGTGGAATGGCTTCCATACCAGAACAGTGAAATAATTTGGACTCTTAACTCTGGAAAGCAGAAAGATGAGTAGCTTAAGACAGATTGTGCAGTCATGAGTGCACAAGAATGAATGTGGATCTATTGTGTACGGTTTCTCAATGAAGAGGACGTAAAATTAGCAGAAGCTGTTTTTTTCAGGCAACACCAAAACCGTATTTTTTCACACAGCTCTAATTATTTACATGGCAGTTGAACAAATTCATAGGAGAAATCCATGAAATACAAAGGTAATCTCCTTGGGGCATGAAGTCCTGCAGTCCCAAGTGGCCAGGAGGGTTAGAGGGGGAAGTACAGTTTTATTCTTGTCCTCTTGCCAGTCCTTTCTGGTGCTAACTGCAAGCAGAGTCAGAGAAGAGCTACACAGATTTGTTTTCTTTTGTTTTCCTTACTTTTCAATACATTTGTAATACGGGTTGGTGTCCTGCACTAGACAAGCTTAACCACTCACTATAACCTTTGCCACTGAATGGCAAACGACCTCTTCTTAGTGCATTGCTCTTTGCTCAGGCCCACCAGTGTGCCCCAATTTAGGGCTAATTGCCAAAGGGCACTGCCATTCCCTGCTGGGACTCCTGGCTATCCTACCTCCAGCAGACACACCGGATAGCTTCACACCCAGTCAGCAGAGCTGGGCTTCAGCAGAAGCCACCTGCAGTGGTGCTGCTGAGGGTGATGCCCCATCATTGCTAACAACAGAGAACACCACAAACAACCCTCTGCTGTTTGCCTGGGGGGCTTTGCTGCGGGCAGCTTTGCTGGAACGAGCTGCTCTGACTTACCTATCCTGCAGATCTTTGTTGACAACTTTGTCCACGCTGACCTGCACCCCGGGAACATCTTGGTCCAAGGCATGGCGCGGCCGGAGCAGGCGGCCGCGGTGGACGTGTGTGACACGCTGGTGCTGGAGGTGCGGCCGCGCCCGCGGCAGCTGCGCCTGGTGCTGCTGGACGCGGGCATCGTGGCCGAGCTGCAGAGCGCTGACATGCAGAACTTCCGCGCCGTCTTCACTGCTGTGGTCCAGGGACAGGTGAGGCCCCTCTCTCTGAGCCTGGGGAAGCTGATGGCCAAAGTGAGAATTTTCTCTCTATGTCCCCTTAAAATGCGAGGAGGGGTGAGGAGGCTTGCTAGCATCTCATCCCCAAACACAGGGATAAGGTGTTCAGCTACAGCAGGGAGGCTGGCAGAGCAGAGCAATTTCAGCGCCCCAGGAGTTAGCAGGTGCTAAATGGGAAGCATTGGCTGCCACTTCCTGGTTAGGAGTGCTTCTGCTGCAGGTTAGGACTGCCTGGGAGCCACTGTTGCAGAATCTGTCAGGTTTTGCTAGCGAAAAGGAGGGAATGGGTTAACATCTTGATCTGCCACATGTACTGCTGGACAGCCCGTATGCCCTCCTCCATTTTGCTGTTGTGTCAGCATCTATAGAGGAGAGGAAGCAAAGGCTCCTCCATGTCAGGGCAACTATTTTGTCCTCCTCCCCACTTGAAACACACTGTCAGAGGGACTAGAGAACCCAGTGCTGGTGTCTCCTGTTCATTCTGAGAAGAAGCATCATGCTCCTACTTGCCTGTTGCTGTCTCTCAGCTGCAGCGTGAAGGGCTCACTAACATACCTCAAGAGGGACACGTTTTGTCTTGGTCTGCTGAAGCATGCCAAGGAACCCATGCTAAACCCTGTGTCCAGGCCCATCCTGTGCTGCCAGGGGCACTTCTCAGCTACTAAAAGCATGAACTGCAAGCATCTGATTGCAAGTCACCAGTTATCAAGTTCTGATTGTGCTTTTCAACCTGTTTCTCAGGGGGAGAGGGTGGCAGAGCTGATCCTCCACCACGCCCGTGCCAACCAGTGCCAGGACATCGAGCGGTTCAAGGCTGACATGGCAGAACTTGTGACCAAGGTCCGGGGGAACACCATTGCCTTGGGAAAGGCAAGTGCACAATGTCACATCCTCACCTACCTGCAACTCAGAGCAACTTGGCACTGAAAACTGGAACAAAAGGGGTTTCTGATCAGCTGTTAAATTCTCCTTGTGTATTCCAGCTTCAGGTGGGGAATCTCCTCTCGAGTGTCTTCAAACTGTTGATGACCCATAAGGTGAGGTCCTGTCTGCTTTTAATAGCTGGGAGTTCATCTCAGGAGGGACAACTATTGGGAACACGAAGGGCTAACAAGGAAGGGGACCGACTTCTGAAACAAACTGCCAGGAGAGAAACTGCAGGAATGCATCCAAGTGTTGGAGGCATGGTGTTTTTCAGGTCTTATACACACTCAGCCAAGCCCAATTTCTGTTTTGTTTGGGGTTCTTTTTGTCTCAATACTTCATTTAATGGTTGATATTGTTTACCAAAAGGAGTATTTTTATAACACATAGAATTTCCTATCTTTTTTATAGTCCCTTAGACTATAAATACCTCCTTATAGCTGATTATTTGGGGGACAGGTTTCCACAGTTGCAAACAACTTTGGAAATCAAAAGACCTATGGTGGCTTGAACTAGAGGTGAGAAGGTTGTCAGCCACAGGGCTGCTCAGTCCAACTGGTGGAGCTGCATTTTAGTTTCAGGTGTGCAAATGCTCTCCCCAGCTTCTTCCCTTCCCTCTCAGTTTAGGCAGAGCTGGTACCTTGGTTGAAGGGGTGCAGAAGAAAATTAAGGTCCACTGAGTCCATTCAGTCTGTTGTGGTTCTAGGTGAAGCTCGAGAGCAATTTTGCTTCCATCATCTTTGCCATCATGGTTCTGGAAGGACTAGGACGTTCCCTGGACCCCGAACTGGACATCCTGGAGGCAGCTAAGCCACTGCTCATCAAAACTGCAGCTTCTGCCCTCAAATAGACTCCTGTGGCTGCTGCCCTCTCCCTGTGGGAAGTTACCTCTGCTGCCTGTGAGCTGACACAGAGCAAAGCTGCAGGGGAGACATCACAGGTACCCCAAGGATGTGCTGCGTAGTGGTTGCTCTCCACTGATGTTGCCTTCAGTCATTTCAGCCAAGCACCAGGCATGGGATGATCAGAAGGTCTATTCCAGAAAGCAGGAAGAATTTGCACAACTGGACATTTCCCAGTCATTGCACAGTTCTAAGAGCTAATGTGCTCTGGTAGTTTTTAAAAACATCTTCAAAAAGATGTTCATTGATCAAGTCTGTTCTAAAATAGATCAGGTTAAATGTTTAATTTACTGACTTACCTGTCACTGTGGTATGAGAAATGATGTTCTAGCATCACCTAAGCAACACATTCAGGCTGAAAAGAGCCAAAAAACCTGTTTGTCTTTTGTACTCTGAACTTCTACTTTTATTGTAGAAGTGTCCTAACATCCTGCATGTAGCAGTCTGTTCTTAGTCATTTTGGATGACAAAACCAGGCCATTTCAATTTTTTTTCAAACTTCTGTACTTTAGTACATTATGATAGGAGTTTGGATTATAAGGAGCATAATAAAATATTTACCTAGGCAGAAAAACCTAGTTCCATAATAAAAAACAACTTCTGGGAATATTTGTCCTGGTCTTAATTTTTCTGTTTCTGAAACTTAAGAGGAGGTTTTTTTCCCCTCTACTACCCTCTCCCCTGCTCCCCTGGTCTCCCTCTACTCAACTCAAAACCTTAACTGATATGCAGATTCTTAGGGGTTTTTTTTCCCAGCAGTTTGCAAACCAGAGTCCAAGCATTTTCCTGATGGATCAAAACCAGACTGTGAATGTTTAAAACCAAATAAAGCCAGCAGAAGAGCTGGATTATATGTGGCATTTACAGTCAGTTATTTTAATAGCAGTATTAAAATTATTTTATGGCTGCATTTTAATAGTGAGAAATACAGTCCACAAATGACTGCAAATACTGTGATACTGAATATATTCCCAGATATACCCTGTGTGAAATAGCAGTAGAGCAGGGTCTCTGCAGTGGTCTGTTTTCAGGTGGTTAAGCAATGAAGAGAAAGTACCTAAGCAGAGAATCTGCTGTTTTATGGTGATTATAAAGTAATGATTAATGGCACATAAATGAAATCTGAAAAACAAGTTTAGATTCAGCTCAGTATATTTCATGTACTTTTCTTTAATCACTGCATATTCCATTTCCAAGTGCATAAGGATAAAAGCAGGAGAAGAGTTTAATACCTTTTAAGTTCTAGGCTTGTTTAAGTCTAGTTAATAAGTAGGCATAGCACTGGATTTTATGTAAAAGAGAACTCAAACAAGAAGAGAAAGAAGAAACCCCCAAACATTACCCCAAAGAAAATCTCTGTGTGCCACCAGCACCCATGTTCCCTCAGAAAGGGTGTGTGCCAGGTCTGGGGCACAACCATCCGTGTTCTTGCTGAGCAAATTCCAGCCAACTTTTCCAGACACTCAACAGAGTGGAAAATGTTCCAAATGATGGAATTTCATGTCTAAAATGCAAAATTGTGCCTCACATGTAGTTTCCATAATCTGAAGCAAGTTGTGTTTTTTTCAGATCTTAACTTTGACATTTTGTTTGTTAAAGTTTTCACTTTATATTTTAGTTCATGTTTCCCTTTTTTTTCCTTTAAGCAAAAGTCAGAGGATGGCTCATGCACATTATGGATCCTAAAGTTTAAAAATGCCCATTTTAGCTATTAAGGCCTCAGAATAGTTTGTAAACATCTGGATGAGAGACTTAACTTTGTCTTTTTAGGGAAAAGCTGGAGGCATAGCCTCTCCATTAACCCTGGAGGAATGCAGTCTGACACTTACTGCTAGGAGACTGCTGGCCATTCAGAAGATTTGGCAGCATTTCAAATGAGCTCCCTTTTAAAAGTTTTCTTAATTTTTCTTTTTTTAAAAGAAGCTGCCATTATCACTGTTGCTGTATTCTTGTAAGAGGCATAATTTTTTATAATGTGCCAGAAAATGTGTATCATGTTCCTAAGTGTGTACAGAATGTCAGGCAGAATTTAAATTTTGTATCTAGTTTGGTTCTAGGCATTACTTGAAACAAGGTATCACACACATTGTATTCATTTTAGCATAATTCTGTGTAAAATAAAGATATTTCCATATAGCTCTGACTGTTTCAGCAAATAAATTGTGCCACGTCCATTTTCCTTTCCTAAATACCCATCTGAAATTTCTGGTTACCCAGAGCTGATGAGAGCCTTCCCTGAGACACAACACTGTACTTTGTACCTCAGATGATGTGAGGAAGAGGGAGCACTTCAGGATGTGACCAGCAGAACCTCCTCCTCCATCCCTTTGGCACCTCCACTCATCACAGGACAGTGCACCAGAAAACCTGTCCTTTCTGATGAAGAGAAGTGCCTCTGGATGCGCCTCTCAGCAGAGGTGGAAGCCAGGGAACCCCAGGAAGAAAGGCAGGTAACGGACAGAGCAGTGGAAGTGCACTCTGGCTGCAGTGACAGGGAGATTAAAGACCTCTCCACCCTGTCACAACTGTTCTGGCACACTGGCTCACACCTGGCAAGACACAGAGCAGGTCTGTGCCCTGCTCCAGGCCCTGCTCACTGTGCAGCTTCCTCACGCCAGCAGGGATGCCCTCAGCAGCAAAAGGTTCTGTTCCCTCAGGTGCTGCTGGAGGGCACGGAGTTTTTGGCCTTCTTTTTCCATCTTCAGATGACAAGTGTCTCTCCTCTGGAACACTCTCACTTTGGCAGCCTGGTGCTGGTTTTGCTGTTTGTCCTGCTCCCGGGATTCTTGTTCCAGCACTTGCTGCCGTGACTGCTTTCTGCTCCTCAGGGACTCCTACATAAAGACATTGACAGTCAGTACAGTCAGCCTTCATGCCAAATTTCATCCTCACTTTTCATCTGTGTCCAGCTCTGGGGCCCCCAGCACAAGAAGGACATGCTGGAGTGAGTCCAGAGGAGGGTCACAAAGATGCTCAGAGGGCTGGAGCACCTCTGCTATGGAGACAGGCTGAGAGAGCTGGGGTTGCTCAGCCTGGAGAACACAAGGCTCTGGGGAGACCTTAGAGCACCCTCCAGTGCCTAAAGGGACTACAAGAGAGCTGGAGAGGGACTTTTTACAAGGGCATGGAGTGATAGGACAAGGGGAAATGGCTTTAAACTAAAACAGAGTAGGTTTAGATATTAGGAAGAAATTCTTTCCTGTGAGGGTGGAGAGGCACTGGCACAGGTTGCCCAGAGAAGCTGTGGATGACCCACCCCTGGAGTGTTAAAGAACACATTAGACAGGGGTCTGAGCAGCCTGGTCTAGTGGAAGGTGTCCTTGCCTGTGGCAAGGGGGTTGGGATTAGATGAATACAATCCAAAACATCCTACAATACTATGATTCTCTCTAGTAGAAGTCAGAAATGCATATAACCTACGGAAATTCATTCCTTGCATGCAGAAAGACTTCTTTTATGGCAGAGATGGGGAATTTTACTTTCCACCTTTCATCTTTACACACATGTCAAAAAAAAGTCACCCTTTTTTATCTCCAAATGATATAGTTACAGTGGATGTAAAACTGGTGAAAGACAAATACTCCAGATAGTGACACTGCTGGAAACATGGCAGAAGAGGAAAATAACTTCTGGAATTGCCCTTACCAGCCTTTTTTTCTCTTGTTCACAGCTCCTTTCGTTGCTTTCTGCCTGCAAGTCCTCTCTCTGCAAACGCTGTGTCTTTAAAAACTGAAGCCTCTGCCTTGCCTTCCTCTCCTCCTCCTCTCGAAAGAAGGATTCCTTCCTGCTCCTCTCAGCCCCAGCAGCCTGGAGCAGTGCCATGTGCTGCAAGGCTCTCTCTTTGTGCTCCAGCTGTTTCTCCAGCCCTTGCAATGTTCTCTGACGCAATCGCTGTCTGCTTCCAAAACAAAATTTCTCAAATTTCTCATAAAGAAAGAGCAATAAAAAAAAAAAAGGACAGTGCATAAGACACAAAGCAGATATTCTGGCAATCCATGCTCCGTTAATATTCCAGGGCTCTTTGTTAGGTTATGAGGAGCAAACCTGTGTACAGAACAAAGGTAGCAAAATCCCCAGATGGGCTGGTGCCTGGTGTCAGCACTTTTGGTCTGAGAACAGGATTGAAGGGAATTTGGCCTTGGAGATAATGCTGGGCACCCACTCCCTCACACCTCAAGCACCAATTTTATTCCCATTAGGAAACCACCGTGACCCCCCTGCAGAGTCCAGCAAAAAGCACAACATGGGGTGTGCAGGGACTGAAGGACGGCAGCAGGGAGCAGATGTCACCAACCTTCCAACACTTAGCACAAAAAGCAGTCAATTCCTAGGCATCACCTCTGGCTGTCCCTGCGCAGCTGGCGCCGGATGCCATCTGCCTCTTGCTGCTGCTCCCTCTTCAGCTGCCTCTGTTCCTCCTGCCACCTTTTGTGCTCAGTCTTGGCTCTGTTGAAGTCCATCTCTTTCCATCTCTCCTGAGATGCACCACTAAGGACTGATTTCTGAGAGAAAAAAAAGCAAACTGACCCCTAGTCCCGTCAGTATTACTTTTCTAATGCAAACTGTAAACACACAAAAATAGAACAGCCCAGTTCCAAAGTCACTCCTGAGGCCTGGAAGCTACAAAAGCTCACAAATACTCTTGTTGATTCCCATCCATGAAAATGCTGAGGATGATGCTAAAACATGCAGAAAACATTAGGTTTAACCAACAAGGAGATGCCTGAAAATCCAGTTTTAAGAGTTCTCCATAGGTCAGTAGGCTGTGCTGTGCTGGTGTTGAGCCAATGCTTAAAACTCCCCAATCTTTGGGTCAGCTTCTGGATTGGATGGAAAATCCAGGTTCTGACCACAAATCATACCATATACTCCTTACTAGATTTTATTATAACGAGAAATACCTGCCCCCCTCTGGCCAAACCCAGAACATTCCTGGAGTTCTCTGCAGGTGTTCCAACTCTTCACCTCCTGTTTTCTGAGACTTCTACCTATGCTCAAGCAGTCTTTGTATTTTCTCCAGCAGCAGCTTCATTTCAGTGCTGTAGTGTTGCTAATTTGTGTTTTTAAATGTGCTGTGCCATGTACAGAGATGAAGGAGCACCTACAAGGCCTCTTTTCACAGCCATAGTGAAATATTTGTTTCTGTACTCCCTGCAGTGCCCTTTATGAGGGAAGGAGCAAGCAAACACCACCAAAACTTTAAGACATGTATTCCAGTTTACATTCCTAGGGCTGTCTGGGGCTGGAACAGAGTTCCCACAAAATATTTCCCTCTGTCAAATGCATCCTCCTTTCTCATATTCCCAGGTGCGATTAGCATGCTCCTGCTATCAGCTGCTCCTCTGCAAACAAAATATCTCCTTCCAGTGCTGTCCTGGGGCCTATTCGAATACCACAAGCTGGAAAACACCACAGGACTTTCAAATAATGCCCCTGCCAGTCTTACATAGCATTTTGACTGGTTTCTCTTAACACATTGATCTGTATGGCTTCCCAGGGGCTGTAAACAGCTTTGTTCTCCGGTGTACTGCTGTTCTTAGCAAAAACATGTACCTTGTGGGTGTTTGTATTTAAAGATACACAGAAGGAGAGATCAAAGAAAGAATCAAAGGTGTTTTATAGGTGGGAGGTGAACAAATGATGTTTTCCAGCAAGTAAAGTACTGGCCTAAGGATCAGGAGACTTCTAGTTCCACCCCTGCCCTAACATGCACTCTTTGCTAAGGCACTCAGATAGCTGCCTACACTTTCTCTTTTTTGCTTTCAGTATCTGTAAAAGAGGAATAATTGTTTTGCTATCTAGTAGAGCTGGCTGAGAAGATTATTTAGAAGAGATTAGATCTAACATAAAAAACCAGTCTGTCAAAAGTGCTGAGCAAAAATACCAGGAGTGCCCTGTCCTGTACAAACCTGTGGGTGCCCAAGGGGAGCCCTTCAGTTTCTATTTATGCATAACCATTATTCTACACAGGCATCATTTCTGTTGCAGCAAAAACCTTTGTGAAAGATCAAAGGAGAGAACATTCTCAGGTGACATAAACAAATCTCCTGATCCTAAGAGCTAAATCTGGTCTGGACCAAATACTTACTGTGATGCTTTTTCTGTCTTTCAGAAGATTTGGGAGATGTGTGGATCTCCCAGTGGTGCTGTGTGGTCTGTGCACACGAAGGGCTGATCTGATGGTCAGGCTGTCTCTCTCCAGTGATTGATTCACTTGGGCAAAGAAGCTCTGGAGCCTGAGAGGAACCAAAGCACTGCTTCCCAGGGAAGGGCTCCTCTGGGAATGCTGGAGTGGAGCTTCTGCCACTCTGGACTCAAAAAGGCCTTTCAATAAATTAGGGCAAGGACACGTGAGAATATAGGCAGCTTATAAAAAAGAAAGCAAATTAAAAGAAAAAAACTCTGCTCATATAAAATATATTCAAGCAAGGATTTTACAACATTTTCCTCTGAGGAAGTGGGACATTTTTTAGTCTCCACAAAAGAGGTTCCAGCTTTCCAGAAACAAGTTTGCCATTGCAATCAGGCAAGAGTTTTGCCTGACTCTTCTTACAGCTACTCAGGCTAAGGGATTGTTTATGTGGTATCTCACAGACAGGCATGAACTGCTCTGAGACAAGTAAAAATGATAAATCTTTTGATAGGGCAAAGCCTGAGCTCTACATCCTGCTGAGAGACAGGAGGCATTAGCATGGACACAACCCTGCTAACACAGCTTTTGGGTAACTGAGAACATGAGCAGAGTTTGCTCACACCTTTCTGCCAATGTTAGTGCAGATCTGAACACCAGCTGGGAGGAAATGTGCACTCCTCTTTCATTTTTTCATTCTCCCTCTTTCAGCAGTGTCACAAAGCACTAACAGAGAAAGCTTTAGGCTTTCAGAGTCCTCTCTTAGATGCCTGCAATTGTCATAATACTGAGAACAGCAACAAACTGATTAAAATCATTATTCATCCCCTTTTGGGTGTCAAGGGAACAAAATTTTACTCAGTGAATTGCGAAGCAATAATTTTCAGCACAGGTAACAGGACTGTTCTGCAGAACAATCCTGGCGAAATCTTGTTGCTGTACACAGTCACAGTTAATGTTATATATTAATTTTTGGAGCAAGGAAATTTTTATTTATACTGAGCTCTGTGATATAGGTTAAGAAACCCCAAAAGCTGCTACTGCAGTAGGTGAGCTGTGAAAGCCAAAAAAATCCCGACTTCCATCTGAAAATTCTTTCACCTTCAGAAGATGATGAATAACTTCTCAAGCCATAGCACCATTAATACCTATAAATAAAGATGGCATTATGGTATTTTCTTGTGGAGCACCAAGAATTATGGTAACATCTTATACATGATGCAATCCTGCACTGATATTATGTGCTAAGTCTTATGTCTGGGTAAAAGAGCTACAGTTTCAATACCATGCTCATGTTCAAAATCAGCTTCAGTTTCAGCATCCTGCTGCCTGCTCTCTGCTTCTTCCTTGTGATCTGTCTCCATTAAAGAGCTGTCTGTGTTGACAGCAGCATCAACCATAGCATGACCCATCTCCCTCTGAGGGCCCTAGAAATAACAAGAAATGCAATCATAATCCAGACCTGACATGGAAAAGAATAGTTTAATGAATTTACAGCATAAGATCTTAAAGTTGTAACTGAAGTTTAAGAGAGAATGAAAAAACCCAAATTCTGGGGAAGTTCTTCAATAAAGAAACAACTCATAGATAATTTCTGATCACTTCACGAGTTTCTCTATGTCTTCAAATGACCTAAAGTACTTTTGCCTGAAAGGGTCCAAACTGGTACAAAAGAGATCAGGCCAGAGGAGCTCTGGCTGAAAGAGAGCCCTGCTTCTGGTACGTGCCAGAATCTGGATTCTAACCCTTGCAGAGCAATGGAGGTAAGTGTGGCAGTAGCTGGTGCGCACAAACCTCCTCCTTACTGATCCTCACTCTGCTCACAAGCACCGAATCAGCTGCTGAGGATTACATAAGTCTCTTGTGGTCCTTGACTGGGAGAGGGGACACCTCTAACAGGGTGGAGAAGATATATCCTTATAGAAATATCTTTACAGAATTACACAAGAGACTGCCTTGGTTTGGAACAATCCTTACTCTAATCCTTACCCAGTGTCAAGTCTTCTGACACTTCCTCCTTTCTTGCCTTTACCTCCTTCACACAGAAGCAGAACGTACAGAAACTGGGCTGTGCGACACCTCTCATATTCTACATCTGTGGAAGAGGGTCTAGAAGCCTGCTCCAGCCAGGGACAATGACAGATTATAGCTCCTACCCCAGACAAGGGAAGACAGTGCAAAATCCCTCCATTCTTTAGTAGGCTGGCGTAAGGACCTGGCCTTAAACCTCTAGTAATTGTTTGGCACCAAGGGCAATAAACTGGAAGTAACAAAGCAGATATTTATACAAATATATTAACAGAAGAGCCAGGGTGAAGCACTTTTTACCTTCTCAGTTTCTGTGACCTCACGGTCCTCTTCCAAACAAGACCAAACATCTTTTGGAATGTTTTCCGTCTCCAATCTCTTCTCCTCCTCTCTGGAAACACTTTCTGAGGATATAATCCTCAATTCAGACAGCTCCTGTTCTATTTTCTTGCTGAGCTTTTCTTCAGTCAAGCTTGCTCCTGGGATGAAGGCATTTTCCTGCTGCCCTTTGCACCCTGCAGGCCGTGTGGGTTCCCAGGCTCCGCGGCAGCACTGGGCAAGTGAGGTACACCCCCAGCTACACTTTGCACAGGGATGAGTGGAACACAGAGTCCCTGAGCAGCAGTGCAGGTCCAGGTGACCCTGCCTGGAGTGCCCTGAGGCTCTATAACCCGGTGTCACAAGGTATGGGTAATCCAAGCTCGAATCTACCACCATCTGCCTGGCTGCTAAGGGCATCTGCAGCTCCAGGATGATGCGTTCGCTTAAGGGCAGGGGAATCCGCAGAGCTTGGGCAGAAGACAACTCCTTAGTCTGCCCATTCCAGAAATTCACAAGCACTCCCCTTTCATTGTGTGCTGTGCATATTGGGGGAAAAAAAACCAACAAAGGCAAGTAATGTATTAGCAGCATGCCAATCTGTGTGATTTATCTCCTAGAGAGCAGGAGGTAAAATAATGACTTGTGTTTCAGACAGTTTTGTAATAACTTCCATGATTTTCTTCTTTATAGGTCTGAAATCTGACTTTCTTCTGAATTTCCTATTAGGAGACAGCAGATAGAAAACATCTCACTTGTCACAGTGGGTAAGATTTTACCCTGAAATAGCAGGAAAGTAGACTAACAGATAATCAGGGGAACACTCAGGAGGGCCAGGAACATTTTTTGCCTTGTGTTAGGAGGATGCTACCCTCAACCCCTAACTTTTTAGGACGTTTTCACCCGCAGAACAAAGCAAAGGAAAATCCTGTGAAAAAGTGGCTTAGTGCTGGATGATAAAAACCCAGAGAAGAGAACCCAAGCAGTAGCAGATGAATTCTCCATGCTGGAGCTTGTTCTCTGCCCTGCACAGTGATCAGCACCCATGGTGAGTCCAGTGCTGCTAAGAAAACCAAAACACCCAGTACCTGAAGGTGCCTCCTTGTTCTCCACAACCCTTAGCACAGTGCCAGGGCCAAAACGTTTGGCTGGAGCCTCCCACGGAGCCAAGACCCTGTCCCCTGGAGCAAGGGGCTGTCGCCGGGCGTCTTCGTAGTGGAGAATGTCATAGAGAGGTGTTTCCTGCAGGCCAGGCTGCACCTTGCCCTTCAGAGCATGACTTCGGTCAAACTGAATTAAAAAGACTTCCCTGGCACCCTGCAAGAGTAAAACATGTGGTTTGCAAGGCAGACAGCCAGGTTCAATTCACAGCCAAGCTTAAGTGCTAAGAGGGAAGGGGCAGAAATCCCAGGAAGTGGAATGTGATCTGGGAATGCAGCTCTCCTCTTCTACCAGGGTTTTCACTGTACTCACTTTAAAAATAAATAAACAGCTGGGGCTTAAGGGGCTAACAGACCTTTTTCTTCCTTTCACTTTGGACTAAGATTTCAGTAAGAACACAATTAGCAGACTAAGGCAGAACTCTTCCAGGAAAACCTCCCATCAGAAAAAGAGCAGCCAAAAGAAACTGCATATGATGCAGTTCACTACAATCAGAAGCATAACAAACAATCCTTCAGCAATCAGAAGGATAACAAAGCAGCAAAAAGTCACAACTGTCATAAATTTAAATGTTTTAATTGAAGCTTTCAGCAGTGGGTGAGGGCAAGATCTATTGCCAAAATCTCAGCCTTCTTTGCAGATCTCTGGGTGAACTTACACAAGTAATACTGTCAGCTCCTACTCCAGCTGATGTCACTCGTGCCTATAGTTGTCCCCCATCTGTTCTACCCCACACTGGAGTTTACAGACATCCTCACCTATACTAGCACCAAAATTTACTCAACTAACCTGCAAAATGCAAAATGAACTGGATTTTACAAGAAAACCTGCAGGGGGAATTTTCTGTCTGGTATCCAAAATCATCTTGCAATTCACAGAAACACAGACAGAAAAGAATGAGGAAAGCTCTCTGTTTGGTAAAGAGGAACAGGACCCTGGAGACAAATATTTTGGATTACTAGCTGCTGTTTACCTAACCAACTCTGCTGCTAGACTGGGCAAAAGTAGGCAATAGGGATAAGGGACTTGTTTTGTCTGTCTCTGAATAAAAACTCATTATAACTACAAAACCAGATTGATCTCCAGGCTGCTCTTACCTGCAGGGCTCCTCACAGCAAACAGCCAGTCAGCACCAGGTAAGAGATGAAAACAGGATGTGGGGAGGCACCAGTGGCAATGAAATTCACTGTAACACCAGAGGACCACCCCACAGCAAGGGCTGGGGACTGGTGAGGTATGGTAAGAACAGAGAAAAAACCTACAGATGCTCTTACAGCCAAATTCCCAGTCAATAGTTACCTTCACCTCCTGGACAATGTGGCCCAGGTAGTAATAGCCATCAGTTTCTCTCCTTGCCAACACACGAGCTCCTCTCAGGACACGAGAAGCCTCCGGGGAAGAGCCACTAAAATTCCTTTTTGTTGAGGATAGCAGGGGCATACAAAAGGGACATGGGTTCCATGCACAAACAGGACAGCTGTAGAGAACAAAAATACAACAAGTAATGAAAATCTTGGCAAGAGAACCTCTGCAACTTACTGCAGGGAAAACAAACTAAATCAACATAGACCACCCTTCACCCTGCAATTACTATCCTTGTTTCCCAGCTTTTTCTTCTTTTTGTTTAAAATCTGTCTACAGATTATGAACTTACTGTGTTATTGGATGTCTTGGCAGCAGAGAGCCACAGGAATTTTTATCAGCTGTGTGACAGCACTGGAAATGTGAGATGGATGTGGAGCTTACCTGGAAGCAGAAAATGTGGATGATTTTTGAACACGTAAGTCCTTAAACAGGAATGTTGTTTATAAAGTTGAAATTTTCTTTTAGTTTATTACCTCTCCCTATAATTCTTCCACCATACCTTGTGTACTATGCTGCTTGTTTGTAAATTCATCACAAATGGTTTTTATTTTGAGAAATCAAGTTTGGAAAGAAGAAATATTAAAAAATAAAACATAAGAGTGAAGAAGGTGGGGGCTGAATGTAGGGAGACAAAAGTTGCCTCTGCAGGTCAAAGCCAGCAGTGGAGACATCCATCCTGAGCAAGATGGGAAACGTGAGATGCTTGAGAACAAGGAGTAGAATGCCAGGGACTGCAAGAAAGAAGACAAAATACAAGGCACTTGGAAGGTGGAGCCGATAATGAAATTATTAACTTCATTCAAAGTTAATAATCAAAGCATTCAGCTCTTATGGAAAAACATAAATTTGGGATGGAGCATGTTGCAAGGTTGCAACATATTGTTGCACATGATAATTAAAAACGACGGTTGAATAGTTTGCTGCTATTTCCTGTGAACTGCTGCTGAAAATGCATTAGAGCTGCTACAAGGCTCTGATGAGCAGGGAAATTAAAACTCCTTAACTACAAGACCATCCACTGGTGTTTCAGCTGAGGATGTGAGGTGTTTGGGATGTTAACAGACTGAGAAGATACTTTTCGTTATTTAAGATACCTTCAAGAGAGTCCCAGAAAGTCTTCCCCAGTTCTTTGTGGAGAGTTATCCAGTAAAGATTCAGGAGGAACTAACAAGTGTGGATTAATTTTACATTGGCATCATACCTGGTCAGGAGGAGTAGGGGAGTGTTGGATTCCTTGAAAGGATCCCCCTGATATTCTGGCTACTTTCTCCATTATTTTTTCCTTGCTTCTTTCGTGATCACCTGAATGTCTCAGAAGGCATACCATATGTACTACTGGACGCAACTGGTTCTCCACAAGTAGTTGACAGAATTCTTCCGATCCTTGCTCTGGCAAATGCCGGTGAACAGATCCACCCACCGGCGGGCTGGGTTTTCCAACATCCTCAAAGCATGGGGACTGAAACCAGGCTGTAGCAGCAGGAACACCGCCGAGTGAACACTGACCGGGAAGGTGCACCGGTGTAACACCTGCGGGAGCGGGAAAAAGGGAAACAACAACAAAACGCTCTCAGATGCTCAGATCTTCGCTGGGGCGGCACAGGTGTGAATTCTGTATTGGGCATTTCTGTGCTGAGGGGTCCGGGAGCTCGCCCCTGTGCTCTCACTCCGGCAGCCGGCTCAGAGAGCGGGAAGAGGCTCCGCACCCGCTGCGTGCTTGGCGACACCGCGGCCCCGAGGGTGAGTCCCGCATCCCGGCCCCGCCGCACACCGCGCTGCTCGGGCTGGCCCGCCCGCGCTGCTCCTCCAGCCCCTTCCCTAAATACCAGCAGCTGGAGCCGCCCTCTCCCCCCGCCCCCAAAAGCAGCGGCGTGCCTGAGGAGGTCACCCCCGCTCCGCGCCCCCCGCGGGCGACGCCAGCTGTGGGGAGAACTGACGGAGAACCCGCCCTTGGTGCGGCTCCGGGGCTCCCGAGTGCTGTGGGGAGTGAGGGGACAGGTGTGCGGGGCAGTGCGCGGTGTGTTCGTGCCCCGCGACACCTCCCTTGCCTGGGATACGGCGCTGCCCCGGACCGCCTCCGTTTCCCAGGTCACCTCCCTCTCCCGAGACAGCTCC
>VZTJ01002245.1:1222078-1306584 GCA_013397795.1 Orthonyx spaldingii | reverse complement strand
GCCGTGCTGTGTTGCAGCGCGGGCGGCGGGGTGCACATCCCGCCGCGGTACCGGCAGTTCCCGGAGCTGACGCGGGCGCAGGTGGTTCGAGGCGAGATCCTCTCCGGCTTCATGTGGTTCTGGATCCTCTGGCACTTCTGGCACAACCCGGACGCGGTGCTGGTGAGGCCGGCGCGGCGGCCGCGGGCGGGGGGCGCGGGCCCGGCCCCGGCCGCGCTCTGACCGGCGTCTCCCCCAGGGACACTTCCCGTATCCCGACGCTTCGGCCTGGACGGACGAGGAGCTGGGGATCCCCCCGGACGCTGAAGAGTAGCAGCACACCGGTACGGCTCCCGTCGCCCCTCCTCGGCCCCGGGCCCTGCTCCCCGCAGGTGTCGATGCCCTGCCCGGGGACACCTGCCCAGCCTCCGCGGGACGGGAGGCAGTGCCCGCACTGCTGCTTGCCTTCACACACTTGTCCCGGGTGCCTGAAACCAGGGAGCCCTGTTCTGGCGGTATAAGGCTGCAGTGGAACAGCTGACTTTGTTAGGAGGTGTAGCTTACCTACTACCAGTTCTAAATGATTTTCTTTATGCTGTTCTGTAGTGCTAGCATTATCTAGCTTCGAAGACATGCTGTTTCTAGAAAGATCTATCCAGATCTATCCCCTAAACGTTTGAGGCTTTTGCTTGTTTCCAGTTCTTTAATTACCGAGTCTTTTTTAAGCTGTTGTGTCACACAGCTCTAAAAAAACAGCTTCAACTGCTGCTGAAGGGAGCATTGAGGAGCTCCTTCTGCTCTGTGTGGTGGGAAAAGGATGAGCAAGAAGGTTCTCAGGTTTCTCTTCTGTTACTTTCAGGTTCCTGGAACTCATTGAGGCCCCTGGAACCAAATCTTTGGCTCCTGGGTCCTTATGTCAATAAAACTGTAAACAAAATCTAAGCTGAACTGTATTTTTTTTCTTTTTTTTAAGTAGAATTTTTGGAAAATGACTGTGACAGCTTTAAAGTTGTGGTACTTGAATACACATGAGCTTCTGTAATGCCTCCTTGATAGAGAATGTTTTGGCCCCAGGAAATGAAGTCCATGAGTGCATAGCAGGTAACAGTCTTCTCATGAAAGGCTCTGCCAAATAACCAATGAAGAGGTGAGGGGAAATTGCCGTAGAAGCAGGAGAATTTACCCAAAGAGAACCCAGACCAGTTGGTGCCAGACTTTTCCACAGATGAAGGAGAATTCCCCTTGGGTAGATAAAAGTTCAGAACAGTAAAGGTAAAAATGCCTTAGGGCTCAGAACAGCAGTCAAGGAGGCAGTGATCCAGCTTAAGAAAAATGAAGGAAAAAGGGTTACACTGTAGGAAAACCTTGATTTAATCTTTTTCCTTCTCTTTCCCTTCCAGAGTTATGTCCAAAAGTAACTTTTTCACTCCCTTTAACCACCTTATAGTTGCACCCCTCCAACTCCATGGAGAGGAGGAGTCATACATAACACAATAAGCAATCTCCTTCAGACTTTTCCATGCAGTCAATCTTTATTATAGCAGTATTCTCATATTCACATCAAGTACATAGAACTTTTTGCCTTTCATATAATACAGAGTTCTTTAAATAACTTTACACTGAAATAGTTTTCTTCAATCTGAATTCAGCTATCAAATTTTAATATGTTTTAAGTCTCCATGCTCTCTAACCAAACTGGACAATATTTCCCATTGTACAAATTTACATGAGAGAAACTCCAAAGTACAAATGAAGGGACAACAAAAGTAAAGGGAGAAGGAACAAACAAGAAAAATAAGTTGTATTGGCAATTACAGGGGAAACTGGAGAAGGAACAAAGGGGAGTTGCCATGACCTACATAACAGGAAACCAAAAATAAACCTTTTGTTATGAATTAAAAAATAAATACAAGTTTCAAAACAATTACTCCATTGTAGATTTTAAAAAGCAGCTATGGAAATCTACTAACACAATGGGTTTGTTTTTTTTAAGTAACCAGACTGGACCTTCTACTTTGCAGTCATAAGCCCCTTGCAAACCTCTGGTGGTCAAAAAGAAAAAAAAAAAAATAATAGAGCTGAAAGGAATGTGTTAGCACAGAGTTTAAAGTGGTGGGACATACATTTCATTGCACTAAGGAACAAACAAACAAAAGAAATCAAATCTGTATATAAATTTCCCTTTCCTCTCCTTACTACATACTTTGCCTCTCATAAACAAGCCTCTGTATTATGAGGTAATGCCATTGTCTTGACTATATATAAAAATAATAAAGTTTAAAGGCTATAGATCTGGGTATCTATAAACTTTAAACAAGCCAGTCCTCTCTTACTCCCCCGTAGGGTCCAACCACTGAGTGCTACCCCTTCCATCACTGCTCCATGCATGGCGCTGTCCTGGGAAGCCCAGGAGCCCTGTGCCCCTTTCCTAATCTAAGAAAAGCAGCCTGTGCTCAAGTGAGAACGAGAGACAGTGCCAGGACTGCACTGTCACACACAGGTCACACACACCTACGCCTGCTCCTGCAAAACAAGGCAGAGTCACAGAAGGCAACAGTGGCCAGCCTGCATGTGTGTTCGGGCAGGGAGAAGGGATCCAGCGAGGCAGCTGATGGCTGAGTCCTGCTGCAATTGCTCCAGAACATCACCTGCCCAGCCCGGGGACACCACCACCACACCTGCAGTGAGCTGGGGAGGAGGCCCACACCCCGAGAGCCAAGGGCCACAGAACACTGCCCTGGAGTCGGGATGACAACGGAGCACATGGGCTGGCTCCTGCATCCCAGACAGTGGCAGACCCTGCTCTGGAGGCACAGGGCAGTGCTGGATCCCAAAAGGATTTCAAGGGTGGAAAAGAAGTAGGGGGCAGGACTTTCCCCAATCCCAACAAATGAGATCAGAACAGCAATGTTAATTTGGGTTGCCAACACATGCAAGTTGGCCACTGTCAGGGTTCTGTCAGTTGAGAAGTGTGGAGGGGGGAGGAAGAGGAGGCAGGTAGGACACAAGGCTCATGAAAGAATGATGTGCTTTTTTTTTTTGGTTGATTTTTTTTTTGTGTTTTTGTTGGTTTTTTTTTTCCCTAAAGGTTCACAGCTTTGAATAAAAAAAGCACATTTATTGCACTTACACTTTATTTTAGACAGAGTTAATTTAAATTATGCCCTCACAACCCCCCACCATCCCAAAATAACCCAACACCCAAGTTTGGTCCATTTTTCCCCCTAGACCCAACATCCGTGCCCAGATGATGGGCTTCATTTCTTCTCCTAATGTTCCACTGAACTCCCAAACACACAGATGGATTTTCTCTTCAACAAGAGTGAATACACAAATGCAACACAGAATGACATTTATCAAAACAAAAGCTGACCATTTTCCAAACCCAAATAAACAACAAAAAAAGAAAACTTTTTTTTGTGGTTTACTTGCTCAAAAGTAAATGTCACACAAGGCTTACTCTAAAGTACAGCTCCTGCAAACATGACAAACTAGACCAAATGACCAGACAGGCCACTGCTGCCTCTTGAGGAGGCTGGGTGAGCTGAACACACTGCTGCTGCATGCTATGAAGCAAATACTAGGTAGTTTAGAAGTTTCTAAACAGAAAAAAAAACCAAAATCAAAAACACCAAACAAACAACAACAACAACAAAAAAAAAAGGCCAAAAAAAAAGGACACAAAATAACCATCACATGTACTTTTAGTGCAGAATTTTGGGTAGGTAGAAGGATTCCAGATAGTTCCTGGAACCTAAGTAAAACATTTTTATACTTTGTTTTCTAAAAGGAATAAACCCAAATTAACATTGGTCTGATATTTCATATGAACTGTGCATTCAGACATAACTTCATAATTTACAATTATGCCAAAAGTCTTGCCCTAAGGAAGAAAAGGAAAACATCTGAAAAAGCGCTAATATCCAAACCCATTATTTTGTCCTTCATGGACAAATATGACACTGATATGTAGGTACTGCCAGAAGTCTACGTAACCAGTTTGAAATTTGAACAAATTCACACCTACTGGTTGTCCCTCAGCTGACAAGACACCTACCATCTCCCACAGTGAATGTGCAATAACAGGATGTGATCACTGAACAGCAACTGCAAGAGGCCCAAGAACAACTGAGGAAACCTGCTGACATTCCAGAAACAACACTTACTGCATTTTCCAGGATAAGGAACTAATTGTATGGTCTGATATATGTGAACTTTGATTACATGAGTACTAGCCATCAGTTTCTCCTCATTTATCTCTCACTTTTCATCTACCATCTCATTGCAAGATGCTATGAGAGTGTAACTTTGGGCCTCTTTGGAGCTTTCTTTAACAAGATCTGTGTCTTTGGAGGGGGAGGAGGGCTTACTTGTTTTCAAGTTAAATGAACCTCATTAAATGTTGATAGAGCAGATTCCAAGCAGCAGGTTTACTGTAACTGAACTCAGTATCCTTCAATTCTTAGCTTTGAAATGCTAATAGGTAATTTGGGGAATGTTCTCTGCCCTCCTTGCTCCTTTGCAGGAGTTGACCAACTCCAAAGTACCTATAGGATAGCTATATACAAAACTACTGCAGCAGATGTAAACCAAAGACACTGCTCTCGTTACAAAGCACCTGGTTTACATTCTGTTGTACTTGTTAAGGTTGCAAAGGCACATGATCATTTGGCAAACTACAAAAACTGTTTTGGGGGATCCCTATGTAAACCATTGAACAGAGGGTCTTGGTAGCTCTCTTTTCTAAATGAAAGAGAGATGTTAGTTTTCATTTGAATTCACTCTCAGTGTAGTCTATATTCTGCAGTTTTAAAGCTTCCTCCTTGCACAGGTTCGTAGTTACTGCTGTCATGGTGCTGACTTAATAGTTTCTGTGTTAGCATCCTTGAAACTTAAATGCAAACTTTTTAATTTTAACAACCTGGCTCTGTTCTTCTGATAGTTTATTAGCTAAGAATCATAGCATCGTAGATTACGCTGAATTGGAAGGGACCCACAAGGGTCATCAGAGTCCAACTCCTGGCCCTGCACAGGATACCCCAAGAAGCACCCCATGTGCCTGAGAGCGTTGTCCAAATACCTCTTGAACTCTGCCAGACTTGGTATTGTGACCACTGCCCCAAGGAGCTGTTCCAGTGTCTGACCATCACCTGGATGAAGAACCCTTTCCTGATATCCAAGCTAAACCTCCCCTGATGCAACTTCAGGCCATTCCCATTGGTCACTGGTCACCACAGAAAAGAGATCAGTGCCTCCCTCTCCTCTTCCCCTCATGAGGAGCTTGTAACTGCAGTGAGGCCTCCCCTCAGTCTCCTCTCCTCCAGGCTGAACAGACCGAGTGCCCTCAGCCGCTCCTCACACGGCTTCCCCTCCACACTCTTCACCATCCTCGTGGCCTCCCTTGGACACTCTGTAGTAGCTTTTTTATCTTTCTTATATTGTGGCACCCAAAACTGCCCCAGCACTCGAGGTGAGGCCGCCCCAGTGCAGAGCAGACCAGGACAATCCCTCCCTTGCCCAGCTGATGCTGTGCCCGATGCCCCTCAGGACAGGGTTGGCCCTCCTGGCTGCCAGGGCACTACTGACTCATGTTCAATTTGCCATCAACCAGGACCTTTGTGCTCTCCAGTCTCTTGTTCCCCAGTCTATAGACACAAGCAGGATTCCCCATCCCAGGTGCAGAATCTGGGACTGGCCCTTGTTAAACTTCCTATGGTGGGTATGAAGCTGGTATGAAGTAATGAGGCAGTGCAGAAAGGTATTTCAAATGCAAGCCAAAAACCCCATCAAGCACAGTAACCAGGCTGCAGTAAACAAAGCTTGTTTCATAAACTTCTACGTAAAATGCATCAGAGAAACCCAGAATGCTCAGCACCTTCAGAGTGATGCCCTAAGGGTCCACTCATGCAGCTGCTTTTTAACTTGACTGTACCTAGAAGCTTTGCCTGTCCCACTGTGCTCCTGGTGATACATTTGATCAACACAGGACATGTTGTCTACAGTACTATGAAGAGTTTGTGCTACACATGCTGCACTCACAGTCAAGAAGGGAATGAAATCTAGAGGCTGCAAAAGTGTGAAATGTCTACATGCTTCTTCCCTAAATTTAGCCCCTCCAGATACCAAAGCTTCAATTTGTACTTGTTTCTGAAGTGTCTGGGGATCTGGCTTCCCTCAAGCATCTGTAAAATGCTCGATGGCTTTACATCACCAGGCAAACACAGAAGAAAAACTATTTATGTGTGATCTTCAGGGTACTTTCCCCCCAATTTGGGCATTTATGGAAAGACGTGGTATTTATCAACAGTCAGAATTTCACTCATTTTATGTCACAAAGATTAAATTCTGCCTCTAATGAGCACATACTAATCCAGGTGATGCTAAGATACCACGGTGAAATGACAGTATTTGCTCTGAAACATTCTGCATCATTATCACCTGCTGGAGTATTCAAGTACAAGAAAAGATGATTTTGGGTAAGCATAAAAAGCAGAAGTGGATTCATTTAATGACCTGCATGAGTTTAGCAAAAAAAAAGAATAACTGGGCTAACTGCATCTGGGGCCATGTAGGCCATAACTGACACAGAAATTACTTTCAGAGTAACCTGGCCTCTACACTCCTGCCATTTGGTTTGAGCTCCACCACAATGCTGCAGTGCTAGCAAATATGCCAGGGGAAACCATCACATACTGAGTGGGAAGGTGTAACAGGTAACAGGCCTCTGTTCACTGCATGGAAAAGGAAAGGCAGAGGGGAAGGTCTATGCCTGATCCATAAAGACAGGAATAGCTGGGACTGGATACTGGTACTTTTGCAAATGATTATTAAATAGAAGATACTGTAGAGCTAACAGCAGCAGTATGGCTCTCTAGGTGTTTGTCCCAACATGTGCACACAAAATACGTACTCACAGTGCCATACTATGGCATGTGCTTGTGGCTGGGACACCATGAAGAAGCTTAAGGAATTTGGGGTAACAGGCATGAATGTATTGGTCATTCCAGTTTCATCCTTCATCCCACTGCTACAGTGAGGACTCATTTCTCATCTATTCTTATTTCCCCATTCACTAAACATCTACGGGGCATGTTTAAGACTGGTTCTGATGGCGTGCAAGACATCCAGAAAAACTTCCGAAGGGAAAGATAAAACCAAAAATAATCCCAATTATTTACAAACCACATTTCTTCCAAAGTTTTGCATGAGCATTACTTGGGAACTCTTACAGACAAACACACATTACTACAGCTATCTGGAGGGAAACAAACAAACAAGAAAACCAGTAGAAATGCATCCTATCCTGAAAGGACTTCTCTAAACAGCAGCCAAACAACTTGCACATTCCTCAGGGAAAAAAAAAAAACCAAACAAAAAACCAGAAACAAAACAGAAAAACAAAACTACAAACAAACAAACCCCAATAAAAAAAACCCCAGAGATCATGTGTTACTTATAAAGTGCTTTGCATGGACAAGGATAGCAATCTTCCTTGTGCTTTTCCTATGGGCTCAAGAAGCATAATGTAGACTAATGGGTAATGAATCTTCACCAAAGTAAGCTCATTTTAAGCAAAAGTAGAATGAAGTTCCTAACAGAGAATCATCTGCCAGCATGACTTTGTGGAAGGAAATGCGGGCCTTTAACAAGCTCTGTGAAACAAATGAGTGCTGAACCACCTGTCCATACTTGCTCTGTTAACAGCTTCATTCCAGAGAACATTTCCCTCAGTATCCCTGACAGGTACAAATGGGGCCACAGCCCATGAAGGGGCTGGAGCCAAGCACGGGGTGAAAAGGAGAAGCAGTGACTACTTCCCCCTGTGGGAGCCTGTATCTGGTAAATGCTCTCACCTGCCTGCTGACACCAGTGGCCCCAGGCTCCCTCCACCTCTCGGGTACCAGCCTCAGGTGATCACCAGGGAGCACTCCGACCGCACCATCTGCACATCACTGCTCATGCACCAGCTTCTCCACACCAGAAAGTGGCTATTGCTACCTTTAAAATTCCTGCCAATCTCAATAAGGAAAAAAGCTTACAGCATCTGAACACCCACAGCAGACAAGAAAAAATTTGTGCTTTTTTTTTTGTTGTTTTTAAAATGCGTCCTGTACACAAAATCAATTCTATTCATGTACCAACATGAATCATTTCATTCTTGTAGTGACTATTAAGTCATTCACTATTGCTATCTTGCTAATGTTTGTGGAATTAATATGAATACACAGTATTTCAGTTTTAATTCCCACTTCAGATTAGTCCAGTCCCTATAGCCCCAGTAAATATTTACTGACAAATGTAACAGACTACCAGCAACACCGCAAAATTTCAGGATATTAAAAGCCCCTTCTATTTCTGACATGCCTTTCTCCCATCACCTGGGAGCAACCTTCTGCAGACAGGAACAGTCCAACTTTCTCTAGGGAGGGAAGGACAGCACCCTCACTCGGTACATCCATGTTCAGCATGGACACCACATTCACACACATTTAACTCCTTCATTTATTTGTCACGATGTTGTTAAACACTCCCCATCTTCTCCCAGCAAAAACCTCCCTGCTAGATGGGGCTCAGTTCTCCTGCCTCACCTGGAGTGGTACAGGGCTGATACGAACCAAATTCTGAAAACTTCTGTCTGAGGTTGAGTTTCTTTCCAATGTGGTCTGCCTTGCCTCTGTACAAAAAATTCACAGGTAACACCACACACCAGAGAACTCCGCAAACAGATAACATCATGAAATATTCTACTAGAGGTAAATGATGTGCAGAACTTCATGAGTTGTTTTTTTTTTTTTTTCCCTGACTGGGTAACTTGTCAAAAAGCTACTAACCATTTGAAAACCAGGACTGGAGGACAGGAAAACAAAGCACTCTAATGGAGATACCGCCACCTTCATCCCAGTTTGCGAAGTGTACAGAAGGGAAAGACAAACAGAAGGGAAGAGATGACAGGGAGGAAAGCAATGAGAGGAGGAGTAGTCAGCATGGATCCAGCAAGTACCGTTTTGTTTTGATCTAACAACTTGCCATTAGGACAAGATGCTCCACATTTACACACACACACACACTTATCAGAGGACGTTTAGTTAACAGGATAAAAATCCTTTAAAAAAAGCTCTTGAAAGTACCAAAACATAATTTTTGGAATGTCTAATTCTAGGGGGGGTTTGTATTTGTATTCAATTCAACCTGAGAACTTTTTTCCTCATTTATGAAAACATTACATATTGGTAAGGTACCTGGCATTAACCTGCACCCTCGTTTAAAATAAAACTTTTAAAGTAGGTACATACACCATTCACAGTCTGTATGAAGATTTCTACAGACTTTAGATGCTGCAGTAGCATCTTTGATAAATACATTGTATCATAAGATACAAAAAAAATAAAAGAGAGGACAATCTCGCTACATTTTTTTTAAACTTCAGTTTGTTGCTGGACCAACAAAAGAAGGATCGACCTAATCCTTCAAAAAGATGTTGTATATGCACACACCAAGAAAATACTGGAAAAGGAAAAAGGTTAAGGATGGTGGTTGTTGTTTGTTCTTTTTAAGAAGTGGTAAAGTAAATCTGAAAAAGAGGTGTGGCAGGATCCCCTTTTCCTTCAGATGAACCTCTCTGCCTTCAGAATAACATCTCCAGCTCCCACTGCCCCACACTTTTAATTTTAAAGGAATAAACCCCAGTAATATAGACAGATAGAGGTGTTTGACACTGTAATACAGCGAAAAGGGGATACTGCGTTGTCCATAAATCAGTAAGTACACCAGGAAAAAAAAAGGATCAGAATGGAAAATGATTCTTTGAAATGAGCACTCATCAGATGTTCAGCCTCTGATGGTTACACTGTTAGAGGGAGAAAGCCGACCTGCAGACCATCCAAAGCAAGTCTCCTAAGTTGCAGCAGCAGCAGCTCCATCCCCTCACGCCCGAGCACCACAGTCACACCACGAGCTCCCTCTCCTCTCTCCTGGGAGTGATGCCAACGGCACAGGCAGCCACTGCGGTCTCCGAATGCACGCGGTGCTTTGTGTTGAAGGAGAAACACTGGCAGCAGAGGACTCTGGTTCCCAAAAAGGTACTTTTTCCCATTGTGTTGGACTGGCAGTTCCATTCTGCTCCACTTTTAAGCTTATGGATATCTTTTCTAAATTACTTTAGGTTTTGCGGAGCAGAATGGAGTTTGGATGTTCAGAAACTGTAGGAACACAAGACTTAAATAACAGAGTGGGTGCTGCCATGGTGCTGTGGCTACTTGAACGCTGCAAATTCTCCTGTAGAGGGAGGACAAGAGCTTGGTTTAAAAAGGTGACTTCAGTTACTAGACTAGTTGAACATCAGATTGAATATAAAAGATGTTAAAAAATGCAAACTGTTAAAATTAAAGCACAAGAGAATACATAGTGAGAGTACATTGAATACAGACCCAGCATATTTAACCAACAAAGGATTTCTTGAAAGCAAGCCATACCCATTCTTCCCAAGAAGGTGAAAGTTCAAGCAAAGTCTGATTCATCATGCATTAGAAAATTAAATGTGTCAGCTTAATTTTACTTTAAATTCCTTATTGCACATATGTCCTCCTGAGAAGTAACAGTTTCAATAAATGCATCCAACTGCAAACTAGTTTCTGTTCTGTTGTAAAAGTAGTTTAATAACAAAGACAAACTATTTGACACACCCATTACCCTTTAAAAACTATATACAGTAAAGTGCCTGAATATAAAACCAGTGTTACAGATTGCTTGGATTTGGTTTAGAGATGAGCAGAGCAACCTACTGAGAGAAAAATAAGAATGGAGAGATTGTCTACTCAATCCCAGAGCAGAAATTGGGCCTCACTAACAGGGAGCACAACAAATAAAGCAACTCCGTGCTTCCTTCAGAATTACTGAATAAAGAATAATTATATGCAGTGCTTTCACATGCGATGATGTCCTGAAATTCTACATAATTTATTTAGTGTCACCATGCCATGAAACACTGATAGTTCCACTTCTGAGGGAATACAACTATGACAGAGTAAAATTGCTGCCCAAAGTCTTTCAGGAGTTTGACAGAAGACTGAAGAGAAGTTGAGTCTAAGATATTAATCTTCTTAATCCTATACTTTAGCAAAAAAAAAAAATTCCCTGACACCCATGAAAAAATTGTATTCTATAGGATTTTTAGTGAGGGGTGTCTAACTATGCACAATCAAAAGGACTCAGGAGCAACAGCAAAGAAACACACATATAACTTCCCCATGTTTGGTTTCACATGAATTTTGGGTTAGTTTATGCCACTTTCTTGACAGCACTTCTCAGAGCTTTCCTAATACTGAAAGAGTGATAAGCAGGCATAAGAGAGCCTTTGTTCTGTTCAACAAAAGTGTACTGAATGCCATTACATTATAACAACTGCTCCCTATCTGGTGCCCTTCCATCCTTTCAAGAGTGACTCTATTGTTGGCTTTGTTTTTCCTCAAGATTCTTATTCTGAATATTGGAAACAAAACAGAAACATCCCTGCAAACAAAATTCTAGGCTGACAGCATTAATTCTGTGGAATGTCTTGCTCTACAAAGAGGAGAACCAAGAAGAGTCATCAGCAGGCTGCTCTAGGAGGGGGAAGACAAGGCATCTAGAAGGCCTGGGAGGAACAGCTGCCCCAGTTCTAAGGGAACTTAAAGAAAGCAGGGGAAGGGCTCCGTATCTTGTAGGAAATGAGAAGGGAGTACACTTGAAGTCCAAAGTAAGGGTAGCACAGGGAGTTGTGACAGACCCCAAGCTCTACATGTCTTTACAGACTATGGTGGCAGGCTTAAGTTATAACAATAGAATAAAAGCTCCATGATGGATGCAATTGCCTAGTTTACTAGTTCTACCAACAGATGGAACTCTTGCCCTAATACTCTAAATATTGGATCATTTTTTCTTGCTTCTTTCTGCTACATTTCACTGACCTCCCAACTCTCTTCACAGTATTTTCTAGAAACAGCTCAAGTTTTGTATGTGTTGTCTTTTAAAAGAAGGACAAAAAAGTCATCAAGTATTGCCTGTGAGGCCAATTTTTAAGTGACATTCATGCTTAGCTACACTTTCAAAACATGCTCTATTTAATTTATTTTTCACTCTGTCTTTCTAAACTGCTGATTAAAGATCAATTTATAAACAAGAGATTGCTCCCTCATTACTCATCTTGTCCTTCTGCCCATTTCTGGTAATAATTCAGATTTTAATAGTCAAATAGGGATTTCAGAAAAAGAAAGATGAACCTTTAATTGGGAAAGGGCAATGAAAAAACAGGACCAGAATAATTATTTGAGATAGAATGGTAGCTTGAAAAAGGTAATTTTCAGACTTGCCTGCCATTTAAACAAAACCTTAGCAAACATATTTTCTTTGACAAACTAATGCTCCCGTTTCAAAACTGCAGTGTTACTCTGATCTCAAATCAATAGGAGACCAAAACAGGTAATACAGTCATCTAATAAGGGGATTATGTTGTTGAACATGTATAAAATGCAGTTGGCAGTAACAGCTTTCCCTAGGTGAGGTATATACATGGCTATCCCTATCCACACCAAGCTATGAAACCACATGCTTAGCAACTTGCTACGTGAAAAAAACCCAGGTATTTATATTGTGAGCCAGACATCTGAGGTGCTTTTTATCAAGCACAACTGCAGATATTTGCCTTGACTGGTAGCAAAGAAATTCCTTTCCAAAGGATGGATAGCATCTGAAAATATACACTTCTTACAAACCCCTTTCAAGTTAGCTACTACAGTCTTTTCACGCTCGTCTCATGCAGAGCAAGTGCAAACTGTTTTAAATGCACACTTTCAAAAAATCTGTACTAAAAAGATGATCAAGATCTTTCATGTTGCCTCCAAACAATGTATTACAAGGGCATGTTGTGAGTGAACCTGCTGCCCCCCATTCCTGGAAGGATTTAAGATGCAGCTATCATTCTGTACTCTCACAAATTTGTAAGTTAGCTGAGTTTATGAGGTTACTAAGGTATACACACAACATCTTAACTGTACTCCTTATCTTGGGGTAGACGTCATGTTCCTCAGAAAAATCATAAGAAGAATGGTTCCCCTCCCAGGCCTGTGCCAGACTCCTCTCCTGAAGTAGAGACTGACTGATTTACCAAAGGGAAACACCAGATTCCAGCATCTTGCCTGGATTACATTCACAGACACACACAAAAAAAAGGAGGTAGTTTTCTGCTGGATCTTGTGCTGATCTTTTGTATGGATACTATCCACTGGGTAAATCAAAATTTGAAACAAGTTGAAGGTACCAAGGCAGATTTTTGTTTCTGTACTGATATGTAGGGAATTAAAACAAAAAGGAATCTCACCTGGTATAAATCTTCCAGAAAAACCTAGGATCCTACAAGCTTGTTTTCTGAACCAAAAGGTATCTAAACAATATAGCTGAGTTGCACATTTGAGAACTCTGGCCCAAATCCACAGGTGTAGTTAGGCATCTTCATCCCATATATTCCCAAACCTCATTGAAGCAGCAATTACAACTCATAGAAATGAAATTTGTAAATGCCTCTTTGTCAGATAATGCTCCACAAAACACAGCCTCCTTTTAGGCTTCATCAAATGCTCAGTGAGAAGCTAAAATCACATTACGGCCACAGGCCCCAAAAGCTCTGTGTGTAAGAACAAGTGACACAGGAACAATGCACCGACCCTACTGCAGGAAATGGGGCCAAACGTGTCTAAGGATGGCAGCACTTCCCACCCATAACTGTAGTTCCTACAGCACAGATGAACAATCTTAACAAGGAGGATAACACTACTCCAAGGAATAATTGGTTTGAACGGATCTGGCACACCTGAGAAATACTAAGCCTATGCAGGATGATGGTTCTGCACTCTCTGCAACTCCCTGTGTGGGTAAGACTTTTTTGTGTGCAATGTCCCATTTCTAGACTCTGCACGAGACCCAGCAGCATCTTCTTGCTCTGTACTGAATACCATACCCCACAGCTTTAGAAGCATTCCTCACTGCTAGAATAAATACATAAAATAACGAATGAAAGAGGAAAACAACACTTAAGTCCTGTTTTCATTTTAAGATGAGCCTGCCAAAATGAGGTGAAGCTACCAGGAAGACGGGAAACAGATTTTCTAAAACAGTAACAACTTTTGTCCTCCGTAACTATTTCCATAGAGAGAGATTTGAACAGCTAAATTTTCTTGACTAATAAAATGAGAGAAGTTAGTCCCCAAACTATTCCAACAGCACAAGCCAGAAAGACCATTATAATCCATCCAGAAAATGTAAAAATTGCCTGTATTTCTTCAAGCTCTCTAAATGTGCTTCCCAGTTTAAAAGGCTCAGTTGCCAGACAGCAAAAAACCAAAACATTTTGGAATTCCTGATCTATTTCAAAAATTTATTGCTAGCAACATGCAAACTTGTCCATGAGTATGTAAATCAGAAGCCACTGGGAACACTCCTGGCCCTTGAAGTCCTAACACAAGAGCAGCAACAGCTTGTTTCCAATGCAGAGTAATCTGTGAAAATTAATAGTTCAGCAGTTCAAACCAAATAAAACCACACAACTCATCTCAAAACATGCAAGAACACTGTCAGTACATCTTTTCATATCTGACATTGAAGACTGATATAACCTGAACCACCACTATGATGCACTTGTTCCAGAGCAACACTCCAGAGAAAAACACAGTCTCCAAAGTGAGCTGGCAGGATTTTGGTCAGGTGTCTAATTTTCTCAGATATCTAGTCTGATTCACTTCTGCCTCGTCAAACTAGCAGAGCTTATATGGAAGTGAACAAGCAAATTGTCACTGAACAGAGGCATGTTCAGTGTATTCTTACCAATATTAAAATAATTAACACTTTTCATCTTAACAAAATTCGTGGTATAACACTCATTTCCATGAACAAAACTGCTTTTTCAAATCTTCTTTTCCTATTATGGGTGTTAGCAGCATTTTTCTCTTAAAGCATTTGGTCATGCTTGAGATTTAAAATGTTTTTGTTTTTTTTTTTTTTTAATTTTGAAATCTGTGCTAATTGAAGGATACAGGCACCATTACCAGTAATAGCCTTGGAGCCTGGCAAGAGTGGATTCAGAATTTCTTCTGTGTTGCATCGTAACAGAACATTTGGAGATGGTCTAAACTATAGCAGGTCAGAATATTCAGGGAAAAATATAACGTAAAAAAACCCCAACCCCTATCACCACCCTTCTGCACGAAGAGATGTCCCCTAAACAGCACTAATTCAAAATTCAACTTTCAAGCTAAGAGTCACATGTCATTCAGGGCTTTCTTTGGATTCTATGTTCTATCTGCTCACTTCTGCTGACCACAATAAAGTTTTGGCTGTGTTCAGTCTTGAAGCTAAGTTTATTTTTCCATGTGTTTCCCACACAAATAGCATTACTAAATGAAGAATCTAAAGCTTATTGCTCAAATACAATGACCTCAAATGAAGTAAAAAAAAACCAACCCAAAACCCCAAAACAACACACCACCACATCTTGAGCAGATTAAAATCAAATACACTCCTGAGTAACTAATTCCAATCAAGAAACTAGGCAAAAATAACACCCAATGACCTTAAGAAGATTTTTGCTTGTTTTAAAGTGACTTTTCCCATGTCTCTTATGTGACATTACAGCTCTCGTGCCACCTGTTCCCAGGGCACTCGTTACCACCACAGACTCTGTGCTGGGAACATTCAATGCCCAGGGTTAGGAAGTGAGTCTTTGTTCCCTCAGCAAACCTTACAGATGGAGCTGGTAGGAACTGAGAACAAGCACCTAGCACTCACAGGACACACCAGCACACAGACACACAGGCTCATGCTTTCACATTTGATTTCAGTGCACTGGAAACCCACCGTATCCCCCTGCCTGGATGGGTGTTTTTGGAGAAGCACAAGCATACAGACTAAAATCCTCTGTCTGGAAGCCAGCCCGGTTCAATGAGGGCTCAGATGCACTGCGGTGAATTTTTGGCAATGACCGGGCCAGAAGCTCAATGGAGGCAAGAATCTAGAACATAGAAAATAAGTGATCAAACCTGTTGTTTCAAAGCTGTAACTCTCTCTTAAAACCAAAGGCACAATATCAATTAACTACAGAAAAATATTTAAACATATATTGAAAAAAGAATTTTTAAAACGCAGCTTACTGCACTGCACTCTTGATGTTTATATCCTAAGGAAGTTGAAAAGGACTGTTGGGGAATTTCCCCCTTTATAAAGGCACACAGATTTCCTCTAAGCACAGTGGAAACACTTGGTTTTTATTGGGCTCCTTTTCTATGCTCTAGTACCTGTACCTGCCATCACTGCAAACAAACCCAGCTCTGACAGCATTTTGCTTAATAACGTTTAGCAAAAAGTCAGCAGGGGGAGCTCCTTATCTTTTGAAAACAATTCGGTTACATTCAAAACAGAAGAAAATCAGATTTTTGCCCTCCTCCCTCGCAAGCTTTTTCAACCCAAACCTTCCTCAGCAGGCACAATAAAAATCAAGTTTTGTGGCAACACTATCAATTTTCCTTCATGAAGCCTGGGGGAGAGCAAGGAGGGGAGTGTAAACATTTTTGAGCACAAATACCAAGTACTAATTTGTATGTCTAACTGTGACTATTACTTTCATTATCTCCCAGCTGAAACTTTCCCAACATGTAAATACTTTTCCACATACACAGGTCATTTTCATACCTGCGTTTTGAAATAAAAATGAGCATTTCTAATTAAACAGAACTAACCAGGTACTGAACCAGTGCTCTCATCAAATCCTGCTACAGCACTAATCAATAAAATTTGGAACTGGCCAGGGAGTTCACAACTTTGAATTGTACAGTCTGTTGAGAGCTAAAGAGGAGCATTTCTCACCTGTGGAAAAAGGGGTCTCTCATCTCTCTTCTTTTTCAAGCATTCTGCCATTAGTCTCTTCATAGCTTTTGGACAGTTGCTCCGTACTTTGCTGAGGTCTGGAGATAGGTATCCTCGTCCCACCATAAAAATTATCTTTATTTAAGGGGAAAAAAGACAAAAGAGGAAGAAGCTGAGTTGATAAAGAGTAACAAAAGGTGAACATTTTGCTAGACTATTTTAATTGCAGCAGCAAGCTTTCTGCTCCCAGGAAACATTATCTGGTATAGAAATTGCCAAATTTCTTAGAGTAATGCTTGCTAACCTATTCAGTACAGAGAAAAAAATTAGATCTTTCCTCCTCCTCAGAGAGATTTCTGTGAAACTTGAACACTAGTAAATGGTTACCATTTATAGCAATAACCATCTAAGGAATGGTTCTTCAGTGTCAAAAACTGTGACAAAAACAAGAATAAGCAACTCTGTGGCAGGAACAGAATGTCTAAAAATAAATATTCTGTAAAAAGAAATATTCTGTTTTATACTATAAATCAACAACAACTTCTCATTGAAAGGTATTTTAAGAAACACACAGACTTTGGAGACTAAAACCCTTTACCTTCTGAGAATGAATTCCATCATATATTTTTCCAACACAAAAGCTTATTCTTGACATTTGACCACCTCCCCTACTCCCACAAAAAAAAAAAAACCCACAAGAGAAAAAGATAAACTGCCTCTTCTCTGCAGAAGACGAGACAGACAGGCTTTGTATTTTACAGTAATTCTTTGAACATGGAAGGCTTATATTTCCCCTAAGGATAAAACTTAAGCATAAAACAAAGTAAACTGATAGGAAGCAGGAAAACAAAACATAAATATGGTTAATCTTCTGTTGTATATATAAAAAAACCATCAAACATCATCATGGCAAACCAAGGTCAATTGCAACGTGGTTTGAGTACTGCAGTTGCACTGACACTAAAAAGCCCTTCCCAACCAGCTAATCAAAGATCCATTCATACTGCAGCAGTAATCACTGCCTTTTCTGAGTACTCAGACAGCCCAGCAGGTGTATCACACCTTCTATCTAATCAAGTGTAACTATTTCATATCTTGACACTGGGGAAAAAAAATCCAACAGAAAACCCTCACATCTCAAGCATGCTATACGTGTTATTTATACTAACACAATCCTGGTTCTTTTTTAACTTTCTGCTTCAGTCACATCTGTGTTGGCATCAAGGAGGAACAGAAAACTCCCGTATGGTTTCCTTAGAAATCCCCATGTGCCAGAGCAGGATTTAGTAGTAGAGACTTGTGTACTGCATCTCTTACCTCTGCTGCCATCAGACTTACCAATGCTCTAAATAATGGCACGAGTTGAAATTATTCAAAATTCATTACTATCTATGTTTCAAACAGTTTCTTTACAAATAAGATAGGGGCTAATCTTTTATTTTAAACTAGAGAAAAGAGAGTATCACTACAAGAACAGTCTCGAAAAATCTGTTAAAGTGAGAGAAACACTCTGAGGTATAACAAGAATGACACTTCGCTCACTAAGAATTTTGGTTGTGTCATAGTGATGAAGATGCACCAGAGAGTGAGGAATATTTACAACTTTTCAGATAACAGACAAGGAGTGACAAAACTCAAGACATTAGATCACATCTTATATGTTAGCTTCGCTTGCATTTTAAAATTTGTTTCAGCACTCCACAGTAAGCACCCACATCACTGGGTTCATCTTTCAGATCTCAAAAGGTAAAAGCTAAACAAGGCCAAATGCTGTTTTTAGAAGGCTGGATCCATCTGGCCAGGAATCCAGACATTTCCCTTCTTTCAAAAAGCAAAACCAAAATTATAAAAAAGAAAAAAAATTAAACAGGAGTCACTCCAAATTTGATGAATTGGGATGAAGTGTTCTGGCAGATATGGAAGCAGCCTTATAAAATGGCATTCACAGATGAACGTTGCTATGGTTTCAATTCTCAAGTACTGACAGTGAAAAAACAAGGGATGAGAACACAGAAGCAACACAAATACATCACTGCTCAGACACAGAATAGTTTACACCAAAGATCTTGATGCACAGCTACTATTTTCAGGTTAGACAGAAATAATGAATCAGGTATGCCTTCCCAAACATGCCTGTGCCGTGGAGATATATTACAGCATGTGGGACCATTAAGACTTAAGGAATATTTGTTCACAATTAAGTAATCTTCTTACAGGATTCCCACACTCTGCAAAGGCATACACTCCATCAAGCAGGATTTGAGAAATGCTGATATCCTGCAATTCACTTAGTTGGTGCATGTTCTCTTAAAGTTGAAATGAATATAAAACATTGGGTGAGATGACTGCTCTTCTGTTCAGTCAGTCCTGTAGCTGCACTATTTATTATTCACTGCAAGTGGAGGGGTGGGGGGAACAAGAGGAATAACTGAACACATCTATGGGGGATCATTTCGCCTTTGCAGAATTATTCTAAACTAGATTACTATTAAGTAACCTGCTCTCTCCCTATTAAGTATCCTGGCAACCAGTTCAGAAGCTGAAAATCTATATTTAAAATAAAAAGAACATGAAAAATACCTCAAGAGAAGTAAGTAAATTGTTGCTATGTGGTTGAGGCAGATCTAGAAAATGCAGAAATGTCATCTCACAGCATCAGAATCAGAAGCACCAAACACACAGAACATTAGAAAGTTCACCATCCAAGGCTGAATCAATCTCTGTTTCAGACCACACTTGAGTGAAGTCAGTGCCTCCCCTTACCTGGTCCCTGTTGTTGATGTTGGAGTATGGCAACTGTCCAGTCATCAATTCATACAGAACAATCCCAAACGCATACACATCCGACTGAAAGCTATATGGGTTTTTATCTTGCATCCTAATGACTTCTGGTGCCTGTATCGTAAAAGGCAAGAATTAGTTTTTATTTCTCTACATTGTGCTGCACCTCACACACCAGGAACAAAACATGGGACTTGCCCAGGGTAAGGTGCAAGGCCCACTCTTGCCTTCAGATGTTACTGGGTCCTACTATAGAGTGGATGTTGACATGAATCTCGAAATCCATTGCTTCATTTTAGCTTGGCTTTATTCCAAGCTTTTTATTCCTTTATGACAGGCAAAATGACCTTCTCCAGGCTGAGAAGGTATCTGGGAACTAGAATTCTAATGACACTGAAAATAATGTCAGCTAACAGAACTTTAAGTTTTTCCAGGGAGAAAAGAAGGAAGTGGAGCTGCACAGGAGACTGCAGTATGAAGTAACTATTCTTGAATGCTTAAAACTTAAGAGCATCTTACTTTTTGCTGAGCTAATTCCTCTACTCTTTGCATGATGTTTTGCAAGGCTTTTCTCACCTTCTCCTCAACCCTGGATTAATGATACTCATTCTCCTTAGCCACCATTTTCATTGCAGTTTAAACCTCAGAATAAAAGATGGAGACACTAAAGTTTTTCTGCTGACTACTGGAAAACACATGCTTAAAGAAGAATTGGAAGACATTCATTTACTACTTTGGATTACTGTTTGTCTTTTCAAGCTTAAGCCAGCTTGTCAATGTCAGTGTGCCAGAGGGACAGGAGTAGAAACTTGGGCCAAAGGTAAATAAATTTGTTGAAACAAGCTCACCACTTCCCCCTTGCTTACCATCCATAGAATGGAACCAGACAACTGTTCAAACTGTTGGGATCCACTCCACCGTGATTTCACTGTAGCTAGACCAAAATCACCTATTTTTACTGTGAGGTCTTCATGAAGAAAAATATCTAAGGGGAGAATGTTAAGGGAAAACAGCCAAGCAGTGCTGGTCCTGTCCTAAAAGAACTATGAACGGCTACAAATTTGCAACATGATCATGACGGTTTTTAACCATTCACCATCACTGAAGAAGGTTTCCATATCACACAGGTTTTAAGCAGCCAGCACGGTGAAATATGGTATGTGAGGGTTACATAAGTAATGACTGGGCCAATGCTGAACAGACCGTGCCCAGGTGGCTTTCTTGAAGTGCCAAGTATGAGAAAAGCTGAAAATATTCCATGAGCCAACTCATGTAATCTTTCATTACATGAAGAAACCAAGCGATGCAAAAAAATCTTTGTGATACCACCTAAAACTCCCCATGTTATTGTAATCAAATCAAAAGACACTGTAAGCACCTCTTATTTTGTTACTAGTGATATTACCCCTTTTCAATGAAATTTCTATTTAGCAAATATTCACACATGAACAGCTTTTCACATCGGTAAGTTAACTTCTGGCAGGAAAATAAAAGAAACCAGGAATGCTTTCACTTTCCAGAATTACATCTCTGGGAAAGGATACTATTACTCTTGAGGTCTCTGTGGATGATTGACTTGGCATGCAAATAACTGAAAAGGAATATCACAGATTAGGTGTGTTAGACAATACTTCTTTAATCAACAACTCAAAATTCACTGTATTACTGAAACACAAATTCTGTAGGCATTCAAACTGCACATTTATGCATGCAGTAAAACTTCAGTTACCCATGACAGTTTCTGCAACATTCACAGAAAAAAACCCTAAAAACAAAGCTTAGATTTCCAGCTAAAATCTGATGCTACTGATGAATAACAATTATACTCTAACTTCTGCTTTTCAATTCTAACTCAATATTCACAGTAAAAAGAACTTCAGTAATTTTTTTCATGCAATTCCATGCTGGAAGTTCTGCCTTCCCGCCTTAATGGTGATTGCCAAGACACTTTGTGAGCCAGTCTAACAGCTTTAGATAAGGTGTTTCTAAATTGCAGGAGCTAAATGTGCTTCCCAGTCTCAACGTGTACTCAGGTACACTGACTGCTTTTTAGTGGAGGAGTGGAAAAAAGATCCCCTGACTGCAGCCTGGAAAAACAGATGGTAGGGAACAGAGGAGAGTACTTGCCCCACAGCAGACACAGCCTGAATTAGGCAACTAGACTCCCATGGCTCTTTGTTTAGTCAAAGAGATTGGCACAAAACTGCTGGAAAAGCCCCAGTTTGTGTCTCTGCTTTGAGTCGTGTTCATAAAACAGCTTCTGCATCTCCCCTACCTACAGACGGAGCCTGGGGAGATGCACAGGCTAACAGAAGGCTAAGGCTGGTTGCTGCAAACACCTCCACACCTCTGGAGTGAAACTGTAATGGAATACTGAGTAGGAAAATGGCACAATGAACTGCAATCATCATAGTGGTTTTTCAGCTGAGGTGCGATTTCTCTGGTCTTACAGCAGCATTCTGATTTTGACACACAATATTTGGCTGGTTTTGTAAAGTCTAACTTGATGGCCCTCTATGGGAGTAAGGATTATTTACAATCCTCAGAACAAAACAGGTATGTTTTCCTTAGACATTGAAACCTGTTATTTAGAGAGCTCTGATGCTTTCACCAAGTGATTGGATTGGAGAAGGACCCCGGGCTCAGCAAAGTGAGCTGGCCTTATTTGCCAATGTCAGCCAGAGTGTGAAGGGGATAAGTCAACATTGCCCCAGTGCTCATTTGCAGAGAAGTAATTCAATACTTACTCCATGCCTTGTGCAGTCTGTCGTGCAATATCAATTAGCTTGATCATTTCAAATTTGGTCTCAATGATGTGTAGATGGTGATACAAACTGGACCCTTCACACCATTGTGTAACAATAGCCAACTGGGGTTTTGTTGAATAACCCATGAAAAGCAGGATATTCACATGTCGTGTTTTCCTGTTTACAAAAAAATAAGAATCAGGAGGAAATCGGATCAGAAAATCAGGAAAAGCTAGGTAGATCTATTACAGTCTACATTTATATTTCCAAACAGAAGGTGTTTGGTCAATCTCAACTTTTAATAAGATAAATGAATCTAGCAAGAGATATTCATGTTAATGAATTATCCCTGAAGTTAACCTTTCTTATCATACTAACTTGGAATAAGTACCCTGGGGTAAGTAAAAAATATCAGAGCTCTTTTATGCTTTCTTATATTAAAACATTAACATGGGACCCCAGAGTGTGAGCCTTTGTCCTTGCAGCAATGAGGACTAGGACACTCCTATGCTATGTGACACTGCCTTTTTCAGGTTCAAGAACTTGTCAAGGGATGCTGAGAGTAACTGCTGAGGAAACAAAAAATAAGCAACTTCTTGCAAATGCTACCACAAAGCTAAGTAATGATGAATCAAAATGGAGAAGGCACAACTACAGGTAAATCTGCCCTGTCTGGGTCAAAGGATAGAACAAGTGACTATGTAAGTGCTGAAATAATCAACAAACAAAAAGGCTGGACTCCATCTATGGGACTACCAGCAGAAAGCTGGACTAAGATGTTTGATTTCATGAAGTTCTATCAAAATTCTGTCCAAAAAATGAAGAGATATCCAAAGTAGCACATCCCAGAAAGCCTCTACTTCCACAATTATGAGCTTAGAGTTTTTGGAACTAACGTTTTCCTGGGGTGAAAGGCTGACTATTCCCTTCCACTACGCAGCTTATTTGGGATGTTTCTGCAGAACAGGTGCCCAACTCAACATATCAGGTTTCCAGGGAGAAAAACCTTCTTGCTATTTTGTGTCTTAAAACAGAATTATACTTGATACTGCTTAGGATTGTACTTGGATGTAATGGTTCTTCACAATATATATTCCATCATGCTGATGGATCTTCTTTTAAGAGCTGAACCCAAACCAAATACCTCCTCTGAGATAGTAAAAGCATTAGACATGAGAGAAGGAAATCAAGAAGTGACTTTATGGGAATTACATTTAAAACAAAACTCAGAGAAATTAATGTTAATGAACAGAAACTATTAAACAACAGACAATACAGGCAGTACTGTAGCTGAAAAGCAGCCATTAGTCATGTTCTCCTTCAATTTCAGAAAGTCAATGAGAGGAAAGAAAGGCCTACAGCTCACACTTGGGCGTGACTGTGCCCTGGGGGTAGTACAACAGCAAAATCCAGTCATGAGTGTTTGGACATATATGTATTGACAACATAGATGTGCAGACAAACACATACAGAGAAGGACTAGCAGTGGATACAAAGAAATATTTTTAAATGATAAGTTTTTTTTTTTGCCTGAAGCATCATCATGTAGGAGTGAGACCAAGGTGTTCTAATGGAGATCTAAAATTCAGTGATTAAAGTGAAGCAAAAATCTACACACATTATTTCATGCCATTAAAAATATTCTTACCTGAGCACTCCTACTTCATTTTTGAATGCCTGTAACTGTTGAGGTGTGGGTGCTGTAACATTCAACATTTTCACTGCCACATCACCTTTAAAACAGCAATTTTTAGTAAGTGCCATTGATACATATTCCTCTCTTGAGAAAATGCTATACAGAGCATTAGAAATTTTGGGATACCCTGTTTTTTAGCTTACATGAAATAAATCACTACAATTTAAAAATAAGGCAATATTGAGTATAATGTAAAAATACTATTCTTACTTTACTCTGAGAAATCATAGCAAAGCCAAAGCTATTAAAAATACACATTTGAAATCCTCATTCATCAAGATGGATACTTGTGCCTTTCTAATAATTCTGTTTTATCTTTACCCTAATAATTTCTCAATTCAAAAGAACATGCAAAAGTTGAGTTTCGAAGCAATATGAAGTTCTTACACTCGCTATTTAGCACACTACTTATTAATTAAAAAATCCTATTTACAGCCCTTCACTGCACTCTCCCCATTACGTCCATGTCTCTGGTGTACTGAGGAGCCCAGAACTGGACCCAGCACTCCAGATGTGGCCTCACCAGTGCTGAGGAGAAGGATGGCCTCCCTTAACCTGCTAGCAATGCCTGGTGCAGCCCAGGACCCCCTCCTTCCTCTCTCTGCTGCATGGGCACACTGCTGGCTCCCGTTCAGCCCGGTGCCACCAGAATCCCAGGAGTGTTTCTGGGAAGCTGCTGTCCAGCTGGGTGTGCCCTGGCAGGCACTGTGACCTTCTCACGAAGAGCTACTTGCCATGATGGCCACATACCATGCCACTTTCCTTTGTAGACTGTTCCAAATGATCCAGATCCTATCCTTTGTCCAACTGTGATCTGTCCATCTGGTATCTCCCAATCATCACTTGAATCCCGTCGACCAAGAGTTTTCTTTATATATGTGCAAAAACAATAAAAAGGAAGAAAACAAGTGCATTAATGTCTCTGAAAACAGCTCCTTTTCTTTTTCAGATGTTGTCTTTTGATTTTTAAAGTTAGCCACACACAAAACCTCAGGACACAGGTATATCAAATTATCACCTAGCATGAAATATTTGCAACAGCTTTCTGGCAGTGTTAAAACCAGAAAATATTAAGAAGCACTTACCAAAAAAGAAAGTAGTATTTGATTTTAAATTCTTAATCATAATACTAAACTGTGAATTAAAGAAAAATGGGGATGTTTTTATGTTCTTATGTATTGTTACATAAAAATTTGTTACATACACTCGTTACTTTCAAAATTTATGAATCAGGGTGGGAAAAGTCAAGCTGTTATATGAAGGGAAAGTGGCATTAGAATATGAGGCACACCAGTAAAAGTGAGTTTAGTCAATTATTTAAATGATTTATGTATCAGTCTCACAATTATTTACTGGTTTGAAGTGGTTTTAAAGCGGTTATCTCACTCTATTATTTATTGGTTTCAAGTTCTTGATCACTGCCATATTCATCTTCAAAATAACTCAGAAAACTTGGATGAAAGAAAAGTGAGAGGAATACAGTTGTGTAATATTTCTGCAAAAGGAAACAGCTGATCTTTCCCTTACCATTCTATTTCTGTCTTCTGAGGATGAGGATGATTTCCTTTCCCGTTGGGGTCCTGGGGATTTCTGTAACGCTTTCACATTGGTTAGTGACCCAGGCAAAGAAGCAGGAGGTGTTGCAGACAAGCCTGCAGCTGAGCCTAAATTTCAGAAATAGGATAGTTTTATCTGTAGGAATCCAGCTCAGAAGAATATATTGATATTAGGTGCAAGAATTGTGTTTTAGATGCAGTATCTCTAAACATCAATGTAAATGTTAAGAGAGAACAAATATACAGGAATATTGTCCTAACATTAGATCAGTGCTCAAGTCTCAGATTTCAGGAAGAGATAAGTCTATAGCAAACATCCCTGTTCAGACAGTCCCCAAACTCTTGTTCGTGAATTAACAAAAGGACAATGTCTTTCTAAGTAAGAAAAAAATACTTTAAAATGTAGTTTTTTAAATTCCATCAGCTTCTTTGAAAAGAACAGCAGCATTTTAGTTAGCAGCATCTATCTCCAATATTTCTTGTAGCTAAGCTTTTAGGAACCCAACAAATAGCTGAACTACTGTACTTTGGAATCAAAATAGACTAAATGCAAATAATTGAAATGTTTTCTGGTTGAGTCTCCAAGTGCCACCTGAAAATAATTTGGCTGTTTTAAAGCTATCTGTTAACAGAGAACTATTATTTAAAAATAATCATTAGACTTTAGAAAGGATTAAAAAAGAACAAGAATTTTAGTTAGCTATTTGAAGCATATTCTAGGAAACACAAAAAGAACAGTATGTCTGTAGCCTGTAGGTTATCTAAACAAATCTATGCAGGAAAATGTTACTAAGAGAGCTGTTTCAGAGCCCCAGTGGCTCTTTTCAAATAGAGCACTTCACCTAGACACTGCTCTTTAAAATACATCACAATTATTCGTAACAAGGTTATGCTGACCCTTCCAATGCAAAGGACATAAAATAGGGTCAACTGTTAATTAAATTCATGCTGCTTTGCCAAACAATGTGTGTCATTGAACAAGACCTCTAACATTCCACTGCCTTCTCTCACATCAGTGCTCTGGGAAGTGATGGAAGACAATACTCCTCGCCATATTCTCTTAGAAGCTCCCCTCTTCAGCAAAAAGTGTCTCCGAATGGCAACTTGAGTTCAAAAACTGACTTTGTGACTTTTAAAGCTTTGCTTAAGTTCAGTCACTCAGGGCACGCTAATTTATTAGATTATACGTATCCATCACTGGACTCACGAAGCTAAAATCTATACACTTAGAAGCACAAAATAACATATCAACACATCCAAAATGGGACACAGCATCTGAAAACTCTGTCCCACACACTAAAGTAACAACAATGATATGTGTTGGGCATCCTAACTACATTTATAAGCAGCTGGAAGCCAGTGACCTAAATGATGGACTCATGTTCATGTTATGGCCACTACACTGTCATTTATTTATTATATGATTCATCTGAAATCAAACATACATGGAATTAAATGCATGATGTTCCCAAAACATGAGCAATTTTCCGAAAGTTTACTGGGCTACAGATTTTCTCTGCAATAGCAAAGATCTGGGATGCATTTTCTTTGAGGTAACTAAAATCTCCTACTTAAATTTTAATACTGCAATATAGGAACACTAGCACAATATTCACCCTTCACCAAAAATGCTTACAGCACATGGCAGAACACTGTAGCTAATCTGTTCATAATAATACCAGATGGCCTGTTTTCCAAGTTATTAGAGTAGAATACTTCAGCTAACACTGGATTTAAGTCAATAACTTGGACTCTGAAGCCATATGTAACATATTTCATTCTGTAGCCAATTTGCTTGTTGGGAACACCTGTCTTCTTACCAAGACTTCTGGAAGATCTTTACAAGTTCAAAAGGTAAAATGCTCTTGATATATTCTGAAACAAAAGTCTTTGAAACAGCCAAGATGGTAGCATTTGAAAACCACACTACATGCACTGAACTAACCATTTCTCCACGTACATGTACAGACACAAGTATAAAAACTTCATGCTGTTACTCAATAGTTGGTTTCTCCAGCATATAAAGTCCCACAGAGTTTTTTTTGGGATTTTGTGCAATGCAACAGATCCATTGACAGCTTAAGGCCTGAATTACCCCCAGGGTCAATGACATGAAAATCTAAGTGTCTTATTTTACATAGTACAGGACAGAAATACTGTTTCAGTCAAACTTACTAACTAAATAAGAACTACTAAAACCATCTAGAGCCCCGATGTGGTGTCAATAGCACATTGTCAAAATGAAGTATTTGTTGAAAGCTGACACGACACATTACTTGAAAAGCTTGAGACCTAACAAGATATCAATGGAAATGTTTGTAATTCACATTTGATTTCCTACATTACTTTTCAAAACAAAGAACATTAAATATAGAAGAATGTTATAGTACTGAACTGACTTAAACTGAACAGTCAAGGAAATTCTAAGTTAAGGACATAACTTTATCATTAAAATCACTGCAATGCAATCCAATGACCTTTGTTTAGAAAAAATATGTTAAGGTCCACAGAAAAACCTCAACTATGAAATTCCTTGCTTTTGAAGATTTAAGTCAGACTTCATTTATCATCATTTTCAAGCGTGTAAAGGTGGAAGTGATTATGTGTGAAAAGCACATTCAAAGCATTCCAGCCAGGCCAAGCAAAAAACAGAGGTGTTTTGATAAACTCACACACTTACATACACACGGTGTGAGGGTGAGGCACAAACAGCATCTGTGGTTTTACTTATTTTGTTTGGGTGAAAACAAGAAAGAAGAGCCCAACTACCTCTGAACACTGGGCCAGGCTCAAAATCAAACACTATTTCACTGGGGACAGAATGAAGGAGGGGACTGGGAGTCCGGGATTGGTATTTCCGAAGACAGCGCATCAGCTGGTTCAAAGGGGCTGTTAGAGAGAAAGAGACGGGCAGGCAGAGACAGAAAGACAGACACATAGAAGAAATGAAAGAAGTCATGGGAAATAACTAGGATGCTTTGACTCCTAATCATAGATTGCTTCTGTATTTTGAAGGAAAAAAAAAAAGTCAATTCCTAAGAACACCATTTCAGGACTGGAAGTAGTCAATTGTTTTCAGATGCCAAGCAGACAGTTTATGATCAAAAGTTAAAACCAACATGATTGCACAACATTTAAATGTTGGACAAAATGGGCAAAACTGTGGAGAGCCACACCTATCAACACATACAAAAATAGCTAAAACTGGCCACTTTTGACTAGCAGTTTGCAGGATTAAAGGAAATTTCTTTTTTAAAAGTACCTATTGCTGGCATTATTAAAGACAGCTCCATCTAACACAACACATCCTACCAAATACCAGATTTCCATGGGAGAAATAAAGTCAGTGAAAGCCCACAGTACAAAACCTTTGAGATCAGGAAAAAGTAATTCAGACCATACTTATGGCTGAAACAGGTTATAATTTGTAGGAGACAATTGTGTTACTGATTTGGAGTTGGAAAAACTGTCATATGCCTGCCCTACTTACTATTTCTCTATTTTCAATACTTTTGCTTTATTCTTATATTCACAGGAATAAATACAGCACATAAGAAGGCCTCTTCAGGACCTTGACAACCAGTGGGAGAAGTGACTTAAGAGGCCCGTGCACAACACGTGAAGAAAAATAACCCTCCTGGCACAAGTTTTGACTTAACTGTCAGTTAGGGCTGTGAGTTACTGAAGGAAACAAAAAAAGACCTGGCTTCAATGTAAGATCCTAATAATCTGCTTCCAAGAGTAGCACAGGCATGCAGTAGAGCAAAGCAGCAACTTCAGCAGGGGTAGAGGGGGAGAAGAACCGGAGTGTTTCACACTGCTTTAGGATGCAGCAGTTTGCATGGAAGGCCCATCTACCATGATGGTTTTTGCTGAAAACCCCTGTTGTTTCCATGGGTGAAAAGGTAACGACAGGCATAAAAATCTTTGGGAAGTTGTAGTGTATCTGTGTGCAGCCATGTGAGTGAATGAGTATGTGTGTGTGTGAGAGAGAGGGAGTAAAAAAGTGAAAGTGCAAAGTAATTTTAAAACTAAAAAAAAAAGAGATCCTACTTCAAAACTTCTTTTTCTCCTTCTGTCTCCCCCACTCCCAGAATGATCAGCAAATGACTCAAATCTTCGTGAAACAAATACTAAGTTCATGGACAAGCAAATGTAAATTCATTTTTTGTTCTAGTCATATTTTGCATTGTGCCTGTGTTTTGTTGAAGGAAGTAGGGTAACGGGAAGGGACAAAGCAGTTGTGTAATTAAATGTAACAGTAGTTAGTTTAAACACTACTTACCTCCCTCTCCTCGTAAACTCTGGTCTCTAATCAAGTCCTATAAAAAATTAAAAAGCTGTGTTTAACTTAGGCATTAACATTTACATTCTGGAATCAATTGAGACTGCTACGTTTGAGAATTCATAGTGTCATATGTTGTCCATGAAATAAAAGTGGTTTCCTATCCTGACTAATAGCAATGACTCCAAAGAAGTACTACACTTCTCAAAATTTAGTTGCTTTAAAGCAGCATCTCCCATTAGTAAAGTGAAATGTACACCACCCAAAAGAGATGCTGACAAGAAAATATTGATTTAAAAATGCAGTTGGCCAAAACATAGGAAGAAATATTGACTCAAATGTTCCTGTTACAGAAGCACAAATTATTTGAATTGTCATATCAGAACCTGGGACATGAATTTCCTGTACTGAGGTACATCAGTCAAATGAATCCTGCTTCGTTTTTTCTTGTAACAACACGCCTGATTTGCATAGCCAGGCACACTGTTCTTCTCAGAAATGACTAACTGCAGAGAGTTTCCTTCACTTGCAATCCTCTGTGAACTGAGAGTATCTTTTGCAACATGTTCAGACTGAAAGCAAACTACACTAAGGCTCTTCTAAACAGAAGTAGAAAATTCTAGCAGTTTCCCTCTGTATGTCCATTTTCATAACACACTTTTTTTTTTTTTTTTTGTTGCACTACTGTATTCATTCCATTCTTGTTCCACAATTAAATTTCTTCCCTTAAACACCTATGCTTTGCCAAAAGTACTGGCTATGCCTCAGCTGCACCACTGCCATATACCACATGCAAATGCCTACACAGCCACACTCTTAAAATCAACATTTCACCTTTCCCTTTGCTCAAATGCAAAATAGATTTTGTGCCTCAGTGTCCAGGCAGATTTCAAGACTGCTCACCTGACAAATGACTAATGTCTAGAAAGCAGACTTAAGGGTAAAATACATATTGTGTATGTTAGCAAAATCAGAAAAAGGCAACATCTTGAAAGGTCCTAACTGTCCTTATGCTAATACCAACCATTATTTTTAGTTACACTTCACCATCCAGAGATTTCAAAATTGTGGAAAAAACCTTAAGTGTAGCAGTTTCTGAACACTCCAAAGGAATGCTCAGAACAACATATACTCAGCTCTTAAACTCTTAAGGAACTATCAGTATATCTGAACTCAGCTTAATTTAATTTTTTAGTTTTCTTCAATGCCAAAAATATTACTTGGAATACAAATACTAAAAAAATCTCTATCTTGCACACAAATGTGTTTAACACATAGAATGGTTTGCAAGAGTGTTTACTGGCTACAGCTAACAGTATGAGCCTTGGGACCAATGACAAAAAAAAAGGCAGCTGTTTGAGGCAGAATATTTTTTTGAAAATGAAAAGGACAGGACTGTCAAAAGCCAGTTCTGCTTTTGGAGAACGGATTATTTGTGTTCCTACAACTCTCAACAGCAAAAAAGAATCTCTCAAAAAAATGAAAAATGAATGATCTTTGAAGATTCTGACAGGCCACTGCGGATTAGCTTAGAAACACAGCACTTGTGTGTACAGAATGAATTTAACACCCTGATATTCAGAAGGAACATCTCAAATCCACTATTCCTGATCTAATTGTTAGCAATACTTACATCAATATTGACTGGCTCGATTGTATTGATGTGGACGTTGGGAGCTGAAGAGGATCGGTCGCGTTGCCCAAATTGATTCCGATGGTCTTCATCTGCTGGTCGGAGGGGCTGTGGGATTGGAATGGATTTTGAAGGAGAAGGACTAGGGAGAATTGGTGGTCTGAGAAACAAAGTCAAGGAAAAAGAGGATTTAGGTCTACAAATGGCTTCAAACACTTCATAGTGGGTGTGGTAAGTCCTTCTCAACTATAATAATACATACATAAAAAAACTGAACTAAAGCCCTGAATAAAAACAATTTATACTGAACAGTCTCTACTCCCCTATGATCAATTGCAACAACTCTCTGTTGCATCAACTACCTAATTACATGGTTGCGAAGTGTTCTGAGTTAAAACAAAGAAAACTCTACCATACCATACCAAACTAGCAGTAATAAATCCTGATCTGAAAAATTCATGCTGCCCAACATGCACTGCAGATAGCAAGATACTCTGCACTTTCCTCACCTCTGAGTCAATGCAATACACTCGTTTTAATGGTAACCAATTGAGAACTAAAAATGCTTAACATCTCATATTAATGTTACAGTCAGAAAATATCATAAAACAAAATGTATGGATGGCATTATTGCTAAGCAAAGAAAGAGTGAAAATTACATGTGGTCATTCAACCTAACTGATTAATATTAATGTATTATTGATACTAAAAATAACACAGCCAATGTATCATTGATACTAAAACCAAACATATCACCTTTTAACCTCAACCTTTCAGAAATAACTTTGAATAGCACAACATTTCAAATGTTATTTACAGTGCTACAATGCAATAGGTTTGACTTAAAAGGTAAGTGTTCAGACTACACAGACAAGCTTCTTGAAGAAATGCAAACGTTGCCAGTCATAAATGTAGATGAAGTCTTTAATTTATGGTATAATGAATTGAATATTCAAAAGACAAAACATCTAAACACTTGGGTTTTTTATCTGTAAAGAGGCAGAAAGTCGCTGCTTTGGTTATCCATTAATTTTGTTAAACTGCAATAAACTGGCAATTATCTCTTACTCTAGTCAAGGTCAGTCACTGTTAAGCCTAATGTTTCAATCTAATGGATATAAGGCAAAAAGCTAATGAAAACTTTTGCCACCCTTGTCAAAGAAAACTTTATGTTAAAATATCCATGGTATCTGACAACAAGGTTTTTAAGAGTTGGTTTCTTTTTGTAAGTTCTAAAACAGGAGTGGAGTCCTCCAGCCATTCAATGACTCATGGATTAATTATCATGCCCACAAAGGCAATGTCCACAGGGAGAAGCTTCAGAAATAAAACAGACAGCAGCATATAGCAGCAATAGGTCCTGATGCCACCTCCTGTAAGCAAATGCTCCTTGGCTTCTCCAAAGGTCTTTGGGGAAACAAACATTTTCAACAGGACATCTTGGCATTTTTTCAGAATCAGGTCTGCTTTACAGCCTACTATCCTACCTTTCATTAAACAGTTTATCCAGTTTGGCACTGATCCCAGAACTCAGTGCTATCTGTATCCTAAGAACCTGTCATCTTTTCCTTCCTGGCCAACAATTTCACAATTGAAAATGGCAAAACAAAGTGCTTGTGAATTAATTCAAGTAACAGCCTAGTAAATCTTCCAATGACATACCTGAATATGTTTGGGAAATGGGGCAGGAGAGAAGAGGCATGGGGTTTAACCCTGCTTAACTTTAAAAAAAAAAAAAGGCAGTTACCTACTGTCACATGACAGAATATAGATATTGGGAAGACACTGGGAAGCAATGAACTGAAACTACCAATAGCAACATCTCTGAGAAAGGACCTTGAAAAGCCCAACAACTCAGAAGTTATTATCTCAGAACTAATTTTTAAAATGCAGTTGCTGTACATACACATAAGCTAAAGTTTTCACTCACTGCTACCCAAGTGCCTTCAGGTACAGAATTGTAGGTGAGGAAGTTTTTGAACGCCTGAATGTTTTTCTAAGTAAATCATGCAACTAGAACACATCAGGAGATAGGACACTGCACTGATCCAAATGCAGGACTTGACTGACATATAAAGGCACTCTGTTTTCGTGTTAAGGCAAAAGTGTCAAATGCTGCACAAAAAAAGTATCAGAAGAAAAGTCTAAAAAGCGTCTCAGCCAGGCCAGTACTGTCACTGCTGGGATGGCTAACTTCTGCTTAAACTTCCTGAGAGTTCTTAGGTAATAAGGAAACTAAGGCAAATATATAACAACATCCATCAGAACATTGCACCAGAAGTGACTGTGACACACCATCTGAGCTCCGCCACATGACAAAAACAGAAGCAATCAGATATTCTGTGATCATGAGTAAGCCAAGGAAGAGAAAACCAGATTGAGGCAATATTGTTTCAATTACATCCTCCTTTGAGTCATAAATGGTCATCTGCTACTTCTGTATTTCTGGTCACAGGTCATCATGTCCATGGTGCTGCTAACACAGATAGCATGCTATGTCATACCATGTTTGAAAACAACTTGAATAGTTTTTTCTACTCATTAAACTCCTACTGGGGAAGTCCAGGTCTTTAGAAAATAATTACAGGCTGATCAAGAACTATATATATAACTTTTTCCCCAGTCCCTAAGCTGTCACTTGGAGGATCTCTTGGCTTTAGACAACAAAGAATCCAGAGATGGGAACCTCATAAGCAGTTAGCCACGTGCTCCATCATGATTTTATTAATGGATGTCCTTGAGACACTTGGAAAACAATAGGTTATTTCTGCTACATGGAAATTTTGCATGAAAAAGATAACCAGTGAAGTAAAAGAGACAAGGGGTTTGCTAGCTAAGACAGCCTACTGAGATGCCCAGCTCAGAAGATATTACCACCAGATTTGCATCAAGATCTTGATCTATCCAAAACACATCACCACAAAGAATGCAGTGATCTTCTGAACTACCAGAAGGCCATTCTTACAGTATTCCTAAACGAAAATTACTTGAGAAGAGTAAAAGTGACACTGGAGCTAAAAGGACCAGATGTCATCATTTGGAAAAGGGTGACATTGTCTATTCCAGGCCAGTTCAAAACTACTTAGGCTATGGAAGCATAGTGCTGACAAAGCACACTGCAGAAAAACTCAAAACACCAAAAGCAAAACAAACACACACAAAACCCCCAAACAAATACCACCCTCCCCCCTCCTCCCAAAAAAAACCCCAAATCATATAAAATCCTAAAAAAACCCAGGCTGAGGCTTAAAGGAACATGCAGTTTGAATATCAGGATCTGAGTTTCTGTTGTTCCTGCGGCCTGTGTGAACACTTTCAGCCCCCTTGCTAAAGGAGACCTGCTACAAGTAAGCAGATGAATCACTTTTCCCCAGCCTCCTAGATGTGGGCACTCTTTTAACAAATGCTTCTCAGCTTCTGAGGCAACAATCTGATAGTTGTCAAATCACAATCTAACATGTACCTTTCCTTGCAGTATCACAGAACATGCTTTTACCTTGGACCATATGTTTGGGATTAGCACATTGTTCCCTCCCTTTTTATCAGGCAAAACAGAAAGATGTTTTATCAGGAAACAAGAATAACTGATAAGATATAAAATTTTTATACCCTTTACCAAGCACAGCAAGGGCCAATGTGTTCACACATTTACTATTCCACAAAACTGGGTCCACAAGGAAGAGTAAGGTAACTCAGGAAAGTATCTGCACATTATGCTATATATAAAGGAGCAATTTCATAAAATCATATACAGTATGTCTACTGGATTTTAGAACTTGCAATAATATAAGTTAGTTCACCTGACGAATGCAAAAGAAAATTTCAATATAGATTTTGCTCAATGTTCTTTACTCACCAATGTGATGTTTCATAAGTGTTTAAGAGCTGGTCTACTCAGGAAAGATTTTTCTTGATATTTTTAAAAAAAGACGTGTATTTGAGCTTCAAGTTTTTGTTGACTGTATTTGTATTTTGCTGTAGTTGAGCAAATGCTTGAACTGAAAATTCACGTAGCCTCAATTATAAGGTGTGCACCAGTTCCTTTTCAAAAGGACAGCATCTCTCTTGGACTATCTTCCTTATCCTCACAGCCTGAACAAGTCCATCTCAGTTTAGCCACTGGGCTGTTTTGCACACACTATTTACCTGGCAGGCTGCACACTCATATCCAAACCAAACCTACTGCAAGCTAAAATGTATATCAAGGCCATTTTTTGTTTACACCTGAGTGTTAACACCAGACTGGATTTGGTTTTTTTACTGCTGTTAATGAAGAATACAGTGCACTTCCAGTTCCAAGCAGTTTCTAAGGACTGCTAAGGATCTGGGATACAATGGTATCCCAGCTATAGAGCAAGCAGGTAAACTTTAAATTGTGGAGGTCAAAGAGGTTCTGATTTAATTACTGTGGTACTCCACAGACATTGCTAGAAAACAATTTTTTCTTTCCCCACTTCTGCAGCCTGAAAATACTCAATAATCCCAAAACAAATGCTGATTTGGACAAAAGGACAGCAGTACCAGTTTGGTACTACAACCTAAAAACCTTTCTTGCAGCACCCTTTGAAGTCAGCCTAGAAGCGTCATGGGACAGATCTGTAACAGTTATTACCTCACACAAATTAGTGCAGTTTTTCATACCATGATAACTTGTTTTCATCCATGTTGGCTTGCAGGTGAAAAACAACTGCCACAATCATCACAACGGTGTGTACTTATTTACAGCCTTTGGGCCCAGAGCAAAGCTGATGAGCTTAAAATTCGTGATAGCTTCACATTATCAAGATTATCAAGAGATTATCACACTGTTGCTGTTAGTCCTCCAAACCAGGTCCAGTTCACTAGCACGTTTTTGCAAATAAAGTTTTGGAGAGTAAGAGGTTTACCTCACCTGTTGCATGGATTAAAAGAGTCTTCTAAAGAATCTGATACCAGATCTTTTCTGCACAGCAAGAACGCATATCAAGTTGCATATTGTAGGAATTTTGGGAACATTTACATGGAGAAGCCTGGAAAAGGCCTGGTGCCAGAACTTTTAGGGGAAAAGTTCATTGTTTTATGAATTAAAACATAAAGCTCTTGCTCACTTACACACCACAGTATCTAAATAGCATTGTAGTACAAAGTGTGATATTATAAGACTGTATCTTTGCTTCCTTAGCTTTTCAGAAGCTTTTCTAGACATTCAAATATCTTCAGCTGAAGCAGAATGATCAGTGAACATTTGGAAGACAGAAAGGAAAGCAGAGGTGTTTAATCACAAGCTGGAGCCTGCTCAAAGGCAAGGACTGGCAAGCTGCCAAGAACAGTGCACCAGACATTCCCCCTTTTTTTCCTTGAACTTAGGAGACGAAGCATATTGGGAAATGTTGTTTTTCAAAGAGCCAAGATGTTGCCAACTTGCTTATTTCTCTCTTTTTCACATATCTGAGACTGAGGGAACTGGGTTTACAGAAATTCTGTGCTCATATTTTATAAGCCAAGATAGAGAAGAAACTTCATGACAGTGCAATGAACAAAACAAATACAATGTGTGATATACAGTTTGCTTACTTCAATTTTATTACAAATGGCTCTTAGCAGGGAGACCTGTGCTTCTTTTCTTTCCAGTTAACTGCAGATTGTAACTAAAATGGCTGTTTTGGCACAACAGGATAGTGCAAATGGAAAGAACTAAAATGGGACACAAAACCTAATGTGGAGGCTGGACACATTTTTATAAGAGGTTCAGAAATGAGAAATGAGACCATATGTGCTCCCTCATCTTGGGGTGGAAAACCTGGAGGGACTGCCTATGGCTCACAGTTGGAAGAATGAAAGGCTACAGGCCTGGATTGCTTTAGGATGTTACACATCAGCAAAGTGAAATAGTTCTCCAGCACGTTTAGCAGCTTTGGCATCATGTCAAATGGTCTTTTCCTTTATGTCCCTTTCTCTTTCAAACTTGTCCATTTGATCCCTTGACAATGTCTCAGCATGTCACACACGCCTTTGCTCTTGAACTTGTCTTGCAACACAAACTTCCTTCTTTTGGGCACTTTGTCTGCTGCTGGGATCCCTTCACAAGGCTAGAGATGAAGAAGGATGTTTGCCTTCTCTTTCCTCAGGTTTACCAAACGATTAGTAACATCCCTTCCTCTGTGAGCTGTGCCATGCAAGATGCTAGGAGAACAGAGAAATCAAAGGAACAATTATTAATCTAGTAAGTGTTATTAAAGCACTAGTTCCTCATATTTTCCATCCCATTCTTCAACTCTCAAATTTTCATCCTGTATTCCCCTCCCAGACAAGATAAGCTCAAAAGTCAGCCTTTTTTTAATTCCAGTTGAGCTGTTGTCCCAAACTGTAGCAGTCCTCTTGAACAAAAACCACAGGTGAGTATATGCTTTTATAGAAAAGGCCAGCATTTTAAATTCAGCTAGATTAATATTTCCACAATTAGGTTTTTAAAAAGCAGAGAAGTATTATTAAAGAAAGGCAAAAAAGGTAGCTGGAAAAAGGTATGGACAGTGCTATGTGCTCATCCAGTAACATCTGAGCTATTTCTGGAAAGGAAATACTACATACACAGATGCTTGGTGAAAACTGTATGACTAACACATATATTACATATGAACTGATAATCATAAACCATTTTCAAAATGAACATAATTTTGCAGGCATGATGTATGCCTTTGTTTGTTTAACAATAAAGTGTACAGCAAAGCAAAAAAGCAAAAAGGAGAAAGCTAGAAACCTTTTACTGCTTCTGCAATTACAAACATTTATAGATGCAACACTTGGGAAAAGCTCCTAAACAGCAACTAGCAAGTATATTTAAAGGTTAACATTTTTACATATGTGAAGTTAAAGACCTCAAGGCATTAACCAGCTTTGATCTCAAGTTTTTTCTTTCTGTTTTCACTTCACAAAACTAAGACTGCCTGAAGTAGTGCATGCATCAAGATAATCCATGTTGTTGTAACCTCACAAACTGGTAAGAATGGACCAATATGAGGCAAAGGCAGTTGAAAAGCAGGAAAATTTAGAATATTAGAATTAGGGCTATATAGTGCCTTTGACATCCACTAGCGTTTAACACAATTGGTATGAACAAGGCTCTTCATGAATTAATAGTTCTATCCTAGTTACAATTTTGGCTGTACCATGACAAAGCCTTGACAAGCAGCCTTGTCCACATTCTGTTGTACTGATATCCATGGGATCTAAAGGCAACATTCACTACCTTGAAGAAGTGCTTTTGAATTCACTTGAATCTGCACAAAAATAACACAAATAAGAACATAATCTCTGTACTTACCAAGTGAGGTTCCCTCTGCAGGACTGTCAATCTATTTCCTGGGAAGTATCGTATTTGATCTTCCATAAAATAGTCTTGGCCTTCCAGAGAATTTATCTTCTAGTTAAGAGTCCAGAGGTGCCTGCGTAGCTCCCGGTGTTCTTCTGCTTTAGTTTAGGCACAATGTTCACTAACCCAAGAGAGCCTCTCTGCCACATTCAGCTCAACTCCACACAGCACACGTGCCCTGGGAATGGTTTTCTGAAGGCTTCTGTATTTGGTATTCTTAATAAACATGCATCAGATTTCTTGAGTGTGAGATACATCCCTGAGTTCTCTTCCCTGGAGATTTGTTCAACTACCTAATGGTGTCATTGATCTCTTTGCTACTGGGAACATAATATGGTTTCTTATCTCTTCATGGAGAAAGGGTCCAGAATCTTTGTTGGAAATACAGGGGGATGGTCTGTTTTAGAGGGCTACTTCTACACAACCTAGAGCTGCAGCAAACAGATGCTATTGATATGCCCCAACATGAATAGGAAGAAGACCGCTGGTCTGGAGGATACTAAAGCAGTGTACGTGGAAAAGCTACTAAAGTAGTATTGTGAACCTGGAACTGGCACCTGTTCATGTCAGCCTTGCAGTAATGTGGCTTATTCTGAAACCGAGGTATGTCACTTCAAGGCATATAAATTGTAGTTTGATAACCAACTAACAGAATTTGTGAGGATATAGTTTTGGGTTATATTAATTTTAAGTATAAAATCTTTCCAGTTTAGACCAGGTCTAAGCCATCATGTAGAAGAAATCAGTTTAACAGGTAATGCCCCAATTCTACAGACAGTTACATACACATTTAACTGAGGCTCATTACTCATTTATAGAATTCGTGTGAATGAAAACATTCACTTCTTTTATGTTAAGCACAGGTGGATATACTTGCATGACAAGGAAGATTACAAAAATGCAGAGTTGCAAAGCAGTATTTTGAGTGTTTCTTAGCACAGTACTGAAATGTTATGTTATTAAACAGCAGGAATAAGGTCATACCCAACAGAATCTGAGGGGGGCACTGAGGGGTATGATCCAGATGCTGGGGTGGTGTCTCCTAGGGAGGCCTCCTCCGGTGGTATGGGGTGATGTTCAAAGAACTTGGAGACAAACAGCAAACTGTGAGACAAGAACAAAACAAAAACAACCTAACTTGTGCAAAACCCAGAAGTTTCACAGCATAATACTCAAAGACTACAAAATAGACCCTAAACCCCAAAACCTCATCGATTAAATTCTAAATTTTAAAATAAAGCTTACACCAACACATTAAATCTGCAAGATTTGCTAAAAGTATTATTTACTTCACAGAGGATCACAAGATTATACCTTAAAAATAAACTTGGTGGAAATAATTTTTAAATCTTTTAGTTGGAATTGCAAACATCTGGTTCTTCGAGAATGCACAACTTATATCTGAGTACATAACCTTATACCCTAAGCACAAACTCCAGAGATGCCAACGGAAACAGCTATAAATACCAAAATAAGCTGAAATTAAATTCATTCTTGGGGAGAAAAATAGCATTTTAAATTATTCCTTATATAAAAGTCTATTTAAAAGACTTAATAGCCTCTGCTGAAACTAATCGAATAGAACAGAGCCAGTTTACACCAGATCCTAAATCTACATCAAAGACTTACACAAATAGAGCAGTAACTCAGTCCAAGAACAGTGGACTGTTTGGGACATTCTCTTTTATGTTTCTTACCTAGGCATTAATCTTGCTAGCAGATTTATTTTCAATTATTATAAAACCAACTGCAATTTCACTATAATCAACTAGTGTCTCTTAACATTTTTTCAGGTTGAAGAGAATAAACCCACAGCTCAATTTTAAACAGGGCCCTAGCAATCATGTAATAAAGAACCAGTTTTGATTAATAATAACAACTTGGAACTATTAGAAGTTTGATACAGTCAAGTGCTCAGCAACCCAATTCATGCTTCAAAGAAAGCACTTGATAGACCAGCAAAGAAATATGATCTGGTTGTCTGAGCTAGCACAGAAAGAGTATGAATTAAGCAGTCTCACTCCTATCTTTTTCCAGGTACCTCCTCAGACTTCCTGAATTACAGATTTAACACAAGAAATCACTGACAGCTGTACACTTATTAAAAGGCTCAACTTGAAAATCAATTGTGATTACTTACTCAAGTTGGTCATAATTAACACACATCAGTGGCACTTCTGTACTGCAGCGCTGGTGAAATTTGTAGCCACAAGTCTGGCACCGGAACCCCTGGAAAAGCAGCTTTCGACAGAAGTCGCAGAACGCTAATGTGAAGAATGTTTTTCGTACCTGCATTGTCAAAAATAATCACAATTACATTGAGTCCTTCTGTAAGTCCAAGACAGGCTATGTGTTTTTACCTCCCTCAAGTGTACTTACAAGCATCTTTTGTGATGCTGGAGCTACTGTTCTATATATCAAACAGATTTACACGAAAGATTGTCTCCTTTTTGAAACAGTTTTCATGAATTAAAACTTTCTTTCAACTGTTTCTTGGAACTAATGCTTCACTCCACTAGCAGCAAGAAAAAGAGCAAAAAACCTGAAGCAAAACTTAACTATTATCATGCTGAAGACAAACATTCAGAATTTATTTGGATATAACCTATAAAAGCAAAAGCTGCTGAAATATTATTTCATATTCTAATTTTTCCAGAAGCCAAAGAACATCTCTATCTAATACTCAAAGGACTGGAAATACACACTGGCATATATATAGCTTCAATGTATGGTTATATATATAGTTGTAATTTTGACTACTGACACTCAGAAACATTTAGAATCACAGAAGGGTGATCATGTACTACCCCCAAATTACAGAGGGGAAATGATTTAGTTAATTTTCAAATTTAGCAATACCTAGCATAAAAACACATTCTTAGTTCTATTATTATCTGTAATAATCAGAATTTCCGAAGGATATAAAAAAATGTTAAGCCTACTGGATTACACCTAACTAGCCATAGCACAAACAGATGGTTTGAGTGAAATAGATTGAATCAGCTCGCAGACAGAATTTTGCTATGTTTTAAACTGAAATAGAAGGTCTCTCTTCCCAATGTGGCAAACATTATTTCCAGGATTTTGTATGTAGCTGGAAACATTTAGACAGATTCTGTTTAGCAGCTTCCATTTACTTGGTGCCTTATCAGGTCAAAACATATTTGTGCACTGCATCATTGATGATGTCAGCACTGCTCTGGGAATAGTTAGTTCATTAGTTAATTGCTGCTGCAGAGCCAGCAGGGAGGCCCAGAATACATTTTATAGATACAGCAATACAAAAATAGTAGATTATTATTACAGCTCTGCAATGCAGTGCTGATTTAAACCCCCTACATTTATAGATTTTAGAGGGTGTATTCCAACCGAACATGAAAGTTTTAAGGGTGATCAAGTACTCTAACATCACTTATTTCAATACAATTCCATCTAATTCGCTTAAGCTACTGTGATTAAAAACTTCGTTTGCAACTCCCACCACATCCCACAGATGCAAAATACTCCAAGTTGGTAATTTGAATTTGAAAGTACGAAGTTGATGTAACCCCACTCAGCATCTCACAAAACCCAGTACATACGAAATTGTGTGTGGTGAGTGGCACATTCTCCAAAACTTCCACATGCAACTCCTCTCCTGTGAGCCAGGAAATGTCTGTGTCCCAGCCAATTGGCTTCTTCTCTCTAAAGTGCAAATAAGCCTCTCATTAGCATCAGCACACAAGCCCTTGCATGTCTCTTGCCAGAGTTGTGAGATCAGCTAAAAAGTTACACTCTGGGGGGTTGCTACCCAGTCTAACTGCAGGAAACCCCAGAAGCAAGACCTTAGGCTCAGTACATAGCAAACAAGGCACACCTTCGCTGGACAAACTGCATGAAAGAAATGCACTTTTTCAACCAGCTCCAGTGGTGACCAGTTCCTTGTTTCCAACGTGGCAGATGCCTTTTTGATCAAATACAGTGTTTGTGAAGGTACCTATCGTGTAAGAGTTCCACAGAGAGAGCTAATTGTGTACAAGAAGAAAATATACAAATTTTTGGGACTGGAAACTCTTTTATTTTTCCCTCCCAAGAGAACTCTATCTTTAGTTAAGTATGCATTATAGCCAAATGAAACAAAACCAAGGAGTTAACACAACCTATTTATACTCGTTTGATTAGCATTAGTTTGATTAATGAGTGTTTTGCCATAATCTCACATTCCTCAATATTATGCCTGAGCCTTTTCCTAGGAGTTTGCCATTCTTTTCAACACATCTGTGATGTGCAAATTGTTTAGTGCAAAGTATCATATAATTCAGAACTTTGTAAACAACTTCTGGATAGGACTGGCTATCCTGGATAGCTTCAGTAAGAGATTCTAAGAGCAAAAAAGCATCCCACACAAACCATACCCATCTTGTATTCTGTAAACAGCACAGCATTCTGGAATAAGACCTCTCATCATGAGCGCTTTTTTTAGGCTGTCTCGGACTGTCACTCCACATCTTGCTGGAACCTAGAGGTCAAATACAATAGAAATGAGTTAAAACAATTTCCAATTTATCCCCCCAAACCGATGCAAATGTTTTGACCCTCAAGTGCTAAAATCCACTCTTCAGGATGCTTTACAGAATTGTAGGTCAGAGTTTTTCAAAACCTTTTTTGTGCTGTGGAAAATTTTATTGCTGAATAGTATATAAGGTAAAGAGCTCAGCTAGAAGAGAGAATAAGCTCTACACTTCTTTTAACATTTAGAATGAAATCTTCACTCCAGTTCCAAAACTGACTCTCCAGCTTTTCTGAACTGTTATAAACTGGAGACACAGCACAGAGAGAGCTAATAACTACATACAGCTTTAATTTTACAGGCTGGCCTGAACATAAGCAGGGAAACATGCCAAGTGAAATTAAGTGAAGGAACTAACTTGGACTGCACTCAAAAAAACATTACGATAAAATGTAAATATTTTATTTTCTATTTCTAAAACAGAAGATAAGCATGCAAACAAGTAAAATAAAACAGTCATCTGAGTCAGGCAGACCATCACCTCTCACTTTAACCTATATTTATAACTGTACAGATAGATCTTATATGAAAAATACATTACTCTCTTCTGTTTCCTTGCTTGAAAAGTTTAGATAACTAACAGGATGGGAAGAATGGAGGAGCACATTAAAACTAGTTAAATCAAGAACTGCAAACTATGTAAAGGTATTTTCCTCACCTCTATTCTAACTGTAGGCATACCTTATACAAGTAAGTAGATCATCTCTAGGTATACCTGTGATTTAACAGTGTACAGTGTCAAGCCATAAAAAAAAGATAAATACATGATCTGGTGATTACGTGTAGTTAAGGTATCAAATATTATCTACTAACTATTTTTAGAACTCAATAGTGAAAATATGTAAGGCTTCAGGCACTGTACACACTGGGATATCTCAGTCACAGACAGTACCTTGAACACAAATCAGAAGAAAAACCCACAAACTTAAAAAACCTGCCAAGTCTGTCTGAACACCTGAAACTCAATTCTAGCTCGCAAGTGGCTTAAGCCAGAGCAGTCAGTAGCCAAAAGCAGTCTTTTAATCAGCTTCAACTGGCTTTGGATCAGAGCCCAGTTTTTGTTCCTTGCGTTTAAATTTCCATGGGTATTTAGGGGCTCTATGTCCTACTTAAGCGTGACAGTGCAAAGCAGCAGCCTGTTTCAAATAGCTCTGTGAACACCACTTGAGGTTACACTATATATTGCATTTCTAGAGCTCAAACATATGCTCTTTCAGAAGACACAAATTAAAGGGATATTTTGCTTCACCATCTTCCTCCCATTAACATGAAAGTGCCTCTTTACAGGATATTTGTGCATTTCATCTGGTCAACACAAACATTTAAAAAAAGATAATTTTTCTTAATTCCTTGAAAAAAACATCCTATAGCATACTACTTTACAATCTTGATAGTCAGTCTTAGGTGACTTTGGTTTACACATTGCATTCTTTTTTAATGCATCTTTTTATTACTCTAAGCAACTTTTTCCCATCCCAGAAGTTAACACCATGGCATTCAATCACGTGTAGGTCATTCCTCCTTTCTCCAAGGATGGAGGGTGTGAATCGCATTCTTTCATACAAATGTCGAGTCTAGATATGACTGTTGTATTGATAGAGCAAAACATGCATTAAAGATTTGTCTTGATCCGCAAAGGTGATTAGAAAATATAAGTCAAGTTGTATTATAAATTCTGTATTATGCTACTTATAAATTGCACAATATTGATTCTGCTTGTAGAACTCATTCTAATAATACACTCTGTGCTATACTCATCATAATATCTTGTTAAGAAAAATAACTCTTTAATTGTCCCTATGATTTAGTGCCATCATCATTCTGCCAAAGATTGCTGAAAGAACCTGTCTGTCTCCTGAGTGTCTTTCTCCCTGCCGCCAACATATATATTTACAAACAGAGAGCACATATTTTTAAGAAACTGGCTAAAATCTCAGAGGATTTCAGAAGTGTGCTCCAACCTCCCACACACATTACAGGCAATCATGAGCCATTCTGATGGAGGAAGCAAGTGTTCTTCGGCTCAAGGCTATTTTTCCTCTAAGTATAGCTCCTGCTGGATTGAGGTTGAGTCCCCACAGATAATTCATGTCTACCTTTCCAGCAGCCTCAGTCACTTAACCACTGTAATCCACAGAGGCAAAAGAAACTGAAATACTGAGAAGGTGGCAGACAGACTATGGGGACAAAAAGGGGAATGAAGAGAGCCAGGAAAGAGGTTGGGCATGAAGGAGAAATGAAAGGAGATGGTCAGGACAAACTAAGAACCAAGCAGGGAAAGCATGTGTATACTCGGAGAGGGACTTGCTGTCAGCAGGATGGTGGGAATCAAACAAGCAGGACAGAGGGAGGACAGACTGAAGAGCCAAGGCTCAGGGTGGGAAAAAAAGATGTGATGAACCACCTTGTAGGCAGAATTGTTTGCCAACACCTGGGGAAGTACTGGAAGTACATCCTGAACAGGAAGGTATCATGCTGTGATTAGGAGAAAAGGTGGCTTGTTTTGGACAAGGAGCATCAGGGGTAAGGGGGTGCCTAAGAGCAGCAACAGAAGCCAGCACAGAGTAGGAAGAGGTTCTAGCTTAGGCAGAAAACTCCAAGGCAGTAAGTATTAAAAGAATCCAGGTTAGTAAAATTTTGACCTGTTTGCGGGAGTGCAACAGGACAAGGAGGAAAAGCCAAGCAGTAGGAAGATGATGAACACTGAAGAAGATATAAGCAGTCTTGTGGTGACTGGAAAACATTTTCTTCCTCCAGCACTGATCCTCCATAAATGATGACAACATCCTCCAGTAACTCATAAAGCAAACAAATACATCAAGACCCTAAAAGTTCCAATGCTATTAATTAATTACACTGGTGTAATTTTTTTCCTTTTAATTTTGCCAAAACCAAGATTTATGAAGTTCAAGGGTTTCTCTTAAGAGATCAATAAAGTTGAAAATGCAAATTCTCAAAATTTGGGAAGTATTACAACGAAGGTTACCTACAGCAACATAAGTGCAATAGGACTATGAAAAATGTGCATTAAACTTCCTGCTCACTTATAATTTGCTATTCCTCAGTATTATTATTCCAAGTCCCCTTCATTAAAATCCAAGCCATATTTATACAACTTGCAATTAGAAACACGGGTAGAACATTTGTTCTCTTCACTGCCATTTGCATCAAGATCCAGCTAAAACCCAAAGAACTGTTTTTATTACTTTCAGAACCCACCATGATCCTGAATCAGTACCACATTTAGAACATTCTCTTACAGAACTCCTGAGCAGAGAAACAGAAGGCCAAATTAAAAGAACTTAGTGCTAGAATAAGTCCCTGTAGTATCGATTAATCATTTTCCCAGACTGGTACAGCACAGTCTGTCACCATCTGTGCATGGAGCCCTTCAGCCCTCTCCTTCAGTCCCTACCAGCACCTGCTGTAAAGCAGAAATCTCACCCTGCAAAGCATTCCCTCTGAAACCTCTTTTTGCCCCCATCTTCTTTTCACCCCCAAATTATGGTGAAGTTAAAGAAAAAGCTGGTTCCAAGAACGTGATTTGGAGACCAAATCAGTCTTAAGAAAAACAAAAACCAAGCCCAACTCTTTTTTTCCCAGCTAATAGACTCCTGCTGACTCCAAAGCAGGAGTTTTGGAACAGCTCCTTCCTCAGCCCCAGGCAGAGGGAGGGTGTGTGGCCCCAGAGCCTTGGAGGGGAGCGGGGAGCAGGAGCCCTGCGTGGTGCAGCCCCCGTGTCCCTGCCGGGAGCTGACAGCTCCAGAACGGCAGGAAGGCACCCAGGCAGGTTTATCAATTCCATCAAGAGTTTTGCCAGGATTCCCACAGAGCATTTTAACTGAATCACATCAGCATTTTTTGACAAAATCAGTTCCCCAGAAGAAAATTTCTCGTCTACTCCAAAATACACAGCACTCTTATGCCTGCAATCCAGTACACTGAACAAAGCTGGCATTTTATTTAAAGAATGTTTAATATTATTTAAAATCCATTTTGTTTGCATACATCCATTATCTCTTGATTCCTCTGTTTTCTAACAGAGACAATCCAAATATGTTTCACAACAGTTACCACCTCGAAACTCATGTTACTGAGCTAGGGGATGTACTTCCCAATTGTGATTGCTAAGGGCTTTCTTTTTAGGTTACTTATATACCTAAGATTTGTAGATTAGAAAAGGTTTAGGTTTTTATAGCAATCAGAAAGTTGATTCAGCAAGCAACTTTCAAAAGTGAAGAGCATGAAACAGTGTGGGCTATATAACACTAAGAAAGAGTACAGAAGCTGCCAACACAGACTGCAAGGTGTGTTCAGTGTGTAGCTTAATAATATACCAGAGAAAATAATTTACTTGAGCATTCTAAATTGGGCAAGTAGCAATTCAGAGAGACACCAAAACACATGCTCAGTTTTGCAAACGTTAAGTCCCAAGAAAAAAAATTGAAAATTACTCCAGATTGCAAAAATTCTCAAAGCAGTCTTACTACCTAGACAGATTAAACAGAACTACAGCCCTTAAATGTCCTCATTTCTTTTACTCATGTGAACTATTTTTACGAACAGTAAGTATTTATAACAATATTATTGATGTATATTTAGTACTGCAGCCACAAGTATTTAAGCAATGCATAATAAATCATTTATTTCTGTAAATCAGGTCATTCCGGATTCAGTAAGAAATTCAGGGCTACGTCCTTAAATAACTCTTACATCACTTTTCTAACATCAGACTAGAAACTGGCATAGTCTCAGTAAGTTAAAAATGCTTCCTTACACCACTATTTCCAATATTTTAGAGCAATAAAGAGACTGAAGAGACTGAGAAGCACTTCAAAAAAGCAATGCAAAGGTATTCTCTGAAAGTGGAGAGGCTGGTCAGCCCTGAATATCCAGTATTACACTTCTCAGAACTAGTTTGCTGGCTTTATTTTTCCCTCAGCCTAGCACTGTAGTTCAGCTCACTTCAGCCAAGTGTAATGTATGGATGGTATGTAAGGTATGTGTAACATACCTTAGAGCTTCACAGCAATTCCAAACAATCAAGCAGACTACTGGGTACAATGGTGGAAATATGCCAAGTAGAATGGATTTGAAATAGCACTTCAAAGTATTTATTTGCTTACCACAACATATACACCCTGAAAGATCACACTTCTTTCTCCCTGATACCTACAGGATTAAAAAATTTCAGCCACGTGTTCACAGAATTCAATGTGTTGAGAGAAAGTTAGGCTAAACTATACTTTTATCAAATAATTCGTTTGGCCTTCCAACATGTCAGGTTTTCTGGTGAAATCCAAACATGAGACCCACATTCAATTTCTTATCTTACCTACAGAGGACAAATACTTAACCAAATCAGTCAGCCACTTCTTACAGCACTAACAGGTAAAATTACCCTCCTTTGCGACAAAAAGGACATAGATGACACTGAACATCACATCCTCTAGAAAAGAAAGAACACAGCTTTCAGAAACAGCTGTTCTGGATATCAGGACATGAAGCTCTGTCCAGCTTCCAGGAGAAAGCAGCAAGAAACTACATTCTCAACGAAGCATATTAGCAAGACAAATGAGAGGCAGCTTCATTGCATTAAATCTTGTTTCCAAGGGAAATTGAACAGAATTTACTCGTTTTACAAAGCTGTTACCATTCAATCAAATGCATGCCATTTATCTTGCAAAGACATGGGTTACCAGCACCCACTGGCACCTCCAATGCAATTAAGTGTACTCGCTTTAGAACACAACAGACTGATTTATGTCAGTGCAGAAATACTTTCTCAAGACTGTACCATCACTCAACCACACTGGATCAAACCTGTTGTGCCTGATCAATGGTATCCATGTATCATTTTTCAAGCTTCTGAGAGACAGCTCCCAAACCGTGTTCAGAAGAGCACTGCTCATTTCAAAGGGGACAGTAGAGAGCAGATCACCATCTTCAAATTTTAGTTTAGGTGAATACCAGTGGCAGAAATTGTGAAGGCCGACAGTGACCTACTAGTAAAATAAAGTTTGGAAAATATGGCTTTAGACTTCAGACTCGAGAGAAATGCTCATGTAGAAAAATATCCATAACCACTATATGGGCATGAAACTCTAGGACCTTGTGGTTTCTGTTCAAGAGGCAAAAAGGTCAGCTGGCTGCTCTCCAAACCAAAATCCACATGCATTAGAAATTTAAGATACAAAATAGTTTAAATAAATTTTTGTAATAGGTCAGACCCATCATCCACTTTTGTAGGTACCTGTCTCAGCTGATGCCACTACAAGTGCTTTAAAGGCAGCATGGGGGCAAGAAACTACAGCAGAAAGGCTAAAATTCACATCCTTCTCTAAACTGTTGCAACTGATCCTAAATCCAAATGACTACTTTCATCTTCAGGTAGTATACACATTCTCTACAAATATTAAATCTCTCGTTGCCTAGTTTGCTTAAACAACACAAGAAGCATGAATTTAAGTATGACTTACTAGACACGGAATTAAAACATTTATTGTGATTATTTTCAGATTTGTGACTTGCATTCCATTTCAATGAGTGCCTGCCTAGCACATTACGAGGTAAAGGAAGCATGCTCCAAACAGTATTTTTTTTCCTATCATTCATTACTTTCTACAGCCAGACTTTCCATCTCATAAGGAATCACTAAATACTCCTTATTCGAGTAAAAAACAGCAATCAATGCTGTACATGGCATTCCAGATGACAAGTCATCAGTTTTACAATGGCAAGTTTTCAATATTGTTTCACTTTGCAATCCAAGACAGTGTGTCAATAAAACTGCAGTAGATCAAATTATTCTCTTTTCAACACATATGCCTTTGAATTTATCCAGCATTTGAGGGTAGCTTGTGGTGAGTTAGCCCTGGCAGGCAGCTAAGCACCACCCAGCTGGCTGCTCACTCCCTTCTCAGTGGGAGGGGAGAAGAGAATTGGAAGGACAAAAGAAAGAAAACTCCTGAGGAATGATAAAAGACCATTTAATAAGTGACAGAATAAATTTTCCTGATACAGAAGTATCAAGTGAAGCTTACTTGAAAGTAAACTACCATCTCCTTCACACCACCAGTCTGTTAATAAGATGCCTAAAATTCCAAAGTATTCAGACACATTCAGCAACAAGCCATTGGCACAGGCTAAAAATAAACTCAATTTCTGCTGTATGTTTGATATAACATGGGAGGTTTTAATTGTATTTTTGATTAGAAAAACCTAATCATGTCAAACCAGGTGTGTAATTAAATGCAAGAAAGTGGTTTATTCAGCTGCCTGAACATCCCTTCTCTGAATTTTCCTTGTAATTGACAGGTGAAACTGGTAGGGCAGCTTAAATGCCTATAGAAATCCAGTGCTCACTACTCAGCAAGCTTGTGGCATAAACTCACAGCATAAACTACAGAAAGCAAGATGCAAATCTGAAGTCAAAAGAAATTAATCAAGTACCAGATTTAAAAACAGAATATTTGAAGGATCCCAGTTGTGCATGCATGATTAATTAATTTATGCTAAGAATTTACATAGAATAAAAATAGCTTATTCTTCTACTCTTCATGACTGCAGAGAAAATCACATGACTGCTTGCCTAATTAAAAGGCAGATGTACTAATAAACCAAGGTGTGACAAGAGTGAGACACCTAAGAATTGTCCCCATGCACAGCATTCACAATCCTGTTTAGTTCCTTTAACTAAGTCTTAAACACACATTCTCAACATGTGAATGTGAGACTGAGTTTTTAGAAGTGAGAATTTTTCTAAATAATTTCTAATTTAACTTTCCAATACATGTGTAACTATGGGACACATCTGAAGCATACCAACACAAAACCAAGTGGAAAAGCTTTTTACTGGCCCAGATTTATGCTGAGTTTTTACACAAAGCAGCTCTAATTACTCTTACACTTCAAAATAAAGCAAAACAAAGAATAACCAAAACCCACACAATGTTCTATAGTTGAACATTGAAGAAAGGGTAACTTTTTTTGTTACCCAAAGTATTACTTTCGGTTTAGAAGCTACCACGGAAATTTTTTGCCCCTGTGGTAGGTGATAACACACAATGATTTGATCCTATCAAGAATCTGCAGGCAACTGAACTATTTGAAGGCCACCAAGCTTTCCCAAAGCATGTACACCATCTATTTTTCTTTTGTTCCTCCTGCTTCACTGTCCCCACTCAGGCCACTACAGAGAGAAACAGAATTCAAACTGACCAAGTCCACTCCTTGTTCATGCTGACAGAAGAGGAGCAGGCACTGGAGCTGGGAGAGGATCCTTTATAAATGCAACTGGGGAGAGCAGTGGAGACTCCTTACCACCCTCACAGCCACTCCACCAAGAAAGCCCCAAGACACGAAGTGAACATTTCCTCTGGAAGCTGGTAATGTGCAGAAGGCAGCAACAAACTACAGAGGTGAAGCGCAAGACCTGTCTCCACCCGATGACTGCCAAATGCTCATCATTTCTTGCACTTGAGCACTGTTTTCCTGTAACTTTCCATGTTCCATACCATCATTCAGGTATGCTTTCAGACTGTTGGGTTTTTTTTTTGGTTTTTTAGAAGCCCCCTACTGCATTCTCTTCTTTCCTAGAACTGTCTCTTTCTTTTCTTTTACTAGGACTTCACTACTTCAACATCAAAAACCTCCTAATATAGTTCCTCTGCAGAGTTATGACCAGTTTTAGCTACTTGTTTTTCTACCAGGCCTTGTATTAAATGGCTGTTCTCAGAAGTCCTTATTTCACTCCGTATAAAGTAGCATGTGGCAGATTTAAAGACCAACACAGAACATGGTTATTCACAGGACACATAACCACGCCCATGGAATTCCTTACCACAAGACACAAATTTCTAGTATACATAGCATGCATTTAATGGAGGCTGAACAGAGGGTTTCCAAATAGAAAACACTTAAACTCATAAAATTCCGGAGTGACAAATAGCTCAAATTTGGAAGACAACCCATGGAAAATATCATACACGCCTGCCTGACCTATTCTCGTGCTCTTTCATTGTGACAGAGAGATACTCCAGATATGTCCACAAAATGTTTACTCCATTCCAGGTTTCAGAAAGCTTTCCTGCCTCAACTGATGGGCCACAGGAAAACTGTCTAAAAATTCTTACTAGCACTTTAAGGTTGACAGTGAGCAAGCAAACGAATAGGAGAGATCCCTAAATAATTGTAACTATTTTGTCAACTTTCAAAGAGCAAAAATTGGAACTGTTTTTGCAATTGGAAATGGAGATTTTTTTTCCTTATCCCAAACCTACCAGTTTAAAATTGATGTGCAAAAGATACTTTACCCAGGTCCTCAAAAAACATTTCCCCAACCCTCAAAGAAAAAAAAAATAAGGAAAAAAAATTAAATCACACAACTCGAAGCAATCCCACAAAATGCATAAATCCTGCCCTGTATGCAAATACCATATTCCTGTATTTAAACTCATAGAAATCTTTTTATGCTCATTGCATGGAACTCCTTCAGTTCATTTTCAACTTTTTCACTGTCTTCTTCCCGCTACATAAACCTGAAATTATCCTATTTATTCCATACCTCTAGATCAATTGATAATCACCGTTCTCCTCAAATTACTGTCCCTTCTCAACAACCAGCTATGTGTCTACTTCTGCTCATTAGCATGAGCACTGTCTTCTGTCTCTTTTCTCTCTCTGTGTGCACATTCAATCATACCATTTGGAAAAAAAAAATCCTAATCCACACCACAGCTAAGAATGCCCAAGTCTGTGTTCCCTGCCAGCTCCATGCATTCTCTCAGAAATGTCACCAGTAAATAACATAACTTGCTTTCATGCCAACACACTACCGTCTACTTCCATTCAAGACTACCTCCCTTCCACCAACACTAAGCCTTAGAATGTAATATGATCTCTCAGACTTAGAGCAATCAGCAGGAGACCAGAGTTCTTATACTTTCCTTCCACCTCCAAACGCTCTCCCTTAATTAGTAGATTTGTTACAATGCACACCACAGACATTTAGATTCCTAACCCAAACAAGCTTTAAATTAATATTTCCTTAAATTCTGACACTGTTTCAATAAGCCTTATCAACTTGTTCTACAAAACTGCTTTACATCTCAAGTAGACTTTCACCATCTTGCATTTTTACGATTTCAGCATCCTCCTCTCTGGCCTAGAACAAAATGGAACAAACCCATCCGCACAGACTTATCCTGGTCACATTTGTGTGGAACGCTTCTCCAAAGGACGTGTGACTTGCCAGTTGAACCAAGTCAATCAGGAAAGAAGTATACAAGTTTATCTCTCTGTATTATAGGGGATAAAATTCCCCCAGCACAGAAAAGAAAAAAACAACCTGTTGTTTCTTCTAGGAGGTCATTCAGAGAAAGAAACTTCTCTTCATCCCTTTCCAGGCCAAGGCAAACACTTTATTTCTGACACTACTCACTCATTGATTCCCCTCCAGCTAACCAAGCCAACTATTTGGTTTTGCTTTCAAAAAAAAGTTACTTTTGAACCCTGTCCTGTAGCCAGCTGAATCAAAATGCTGACTTCAAATGATCAGCAGCAGTAGGCTCTGGCACAGACTGGTCAGGATTTCAGGCAAGCACCTTCACACCTTGTTCTCCATGAGGAAAAGGTTTGTCCGAGGCTCTGCCTTATCACGACACACACGAAGAAACTTCCATTCAGCTACACCGCCTCTGCACCACGATCACTCACAATGAACACCATGCTCTCATTTCTTTGTACTCCCATCAGTTTCCTTAAATTACAATTTTGAACTGGAGTCAGCTCCAACAGATGTATTTGCTTGATCCTACACAAACAATAACACATAGAGAACTCTCAACTAACAAGGCAGTTGCTAGTCAAAAATGTAAGACATGCAAGCAACTCCCCCCCATTTCCTGCATTTTTAGCAGCTCTAAACAAATAGCAGAAGGCTGTTGTAGTACTTGGGACTGCTTCAGAGTGATCAAAGATACGTAATGAGGTTGGCGCTCCATTACCAACTCAATTCCAGTCACTTTAAGTCAGTTTAAGAAATGTCATGGCATTCCCAGATAAAAATAAACAGACTGCTTAGGATCTGACAACATCTCTCCCCTCCTGAAGTGAATTGGAAGTAGAGACTGAAATTATTATTGTGCTATTAACAAGATGTTTTTTCAGAAGTAGATATTAATTGAAAGCAATTGAAGTTGAGGTGGGGAGAAGATTGCTGTAACACTGCAACTTTTAACAGTATGTCTCCTTTCCAGCCACTTGCTTGATTGTAGAACACTTTAACAGCCATATGGAATGGGAACTAGGGCAGGGGGGAGGCTCTAGTGGCAGGTACTGTGTAATTTCACATGGAATCTCCTTCCTGCTTCAACCCATCACAAGCTGCCCTGTATACTGGAACATCCTGAACTACCCTCACAGCTACACAAGCAAATGGCTCCGTTAATGGGCACAAGTAAGACACAAGCGGTCTGCTTTTGAAGCCAGATGTTATGAAGGAAGACAAAAGTGTGCAGCCCTTCTCTGTCCACTGAGAGAATGAAGGAAGCAGTCTCAGTGTTCACTGAACAATGCTGGATGCTTTTTTAGGCTAGTAACCTATCAGCTGACTGCTGGCCATTAAAATTGCACTGTAAATCACAGAATCTTATCTTGTGGCACCCAAACTGCACACAGTGCTCAAGGTGAGACCATACTTGAGTAGAGAATCACCTCTCCCAGCTAGCTAGTGATGCTGTGCTTGATGCACCCCAGGATCCAGTAAGCTGCTGCAGTTCCTTCTGAATTGTGGTTGCTCGTGCCATTTCAGTAGTTTCCAACAGATTACATGTAGGATCAATAAATACTGAAAACAAAGTAATTACATTAAGAGTCACCACACAAGAAATTCCTGACTTTCTCAATAAAATGAGCACTGGTTCAAGTTTCAGAGAAATTAACTTCAGCTCCAAGGCCAATAACCCCACACTCAAGAGCTCCTACAAGCACAGTTTCTCAGCTCTAAACCAGAGATATTTTACTAGTATATTAAAAGAAAATTAGAAAAAAAGTTCAACTTAGTAACACAACCTGATCCAAGCAGTGTGTAAAACTGAAATAAAAAGAACCAAAGCAAGCTGGAAACTTGCAGAGATGGACTTGTAAGACAAACAGTGTTCAGCCTCCAGGAGAAAGCTGGGGACAGAAGCAAAAGCCTCGCCCTGCCTACAACCAAGTTAAATGACATTTGCCTCCCATAGTCAGGAAAGAGCATCTAGATTCAGTGCAGGGAAAAAAACCCAACCAAAACAGGATTGAGGAGGAGGTAAAAAATGAGAGACAAAGAAAGCAGAACAAGAATATTGCAGATGAGGGGAAAAGAATAAGAGTAGAATTACACTACGTGGGTTAGAGGACAGGAGAACACATAGGAGAGACAAAAAAGGTAATGCACAGAACAGTGCAGGAAGTGATAAGCTGTGATCCTTTACAAGAAAGAAACAAAACCAACCTGTGAGCCCCATGACAGGGGCTGCAAATAGCCAGACAGGTGGGACGGAACACATGAAGAAAGCAGAGTCCCTCCAAAATCCAGTACCTTCGCTCCAGATTTCATTCTGTGGGTAGTACTATGTGCTTAGACTTTCCTCAACAGGCAGACAACAGAATCACTTGGCTTTACACTGGACATTCCACACAGTCTACATTAAACTCCCATTCTCTAGGTCAAAACCCAAATATTACTTTCCATCTTCAGCAGTATCTTGAACAATTAGAAAATATTTTTTAAAAAATCAGGTGAAAACAACTGCCCTCCAAAGTTCTTCCCACTCTAAGTCTCTTTTGCTCAGTGAGGTGGGGGGAGGATGAAAGGAAAGTGGTAGGGAAAGGGTGAAGATACATTCCAATGCTCAGCACTACTCAGTTGATGTTTTTCTTCTTTTATCAGCAACTCAAATTCAATAGGCAGTCACAGTGCAGAGACTGCTGACACCTGACTGCTGCAAAACGCCCTGGTTTGACACTTGTTGTCCATTCACTTCCCACCTTCTCTGGAAACACAGCTCCCCTGCTACGTTTGGATTATGTACTACCCTGCAAAAACAGAGCCTAGACTATGGCCTGTCAATAATTTCATGTATCACAGTTTGCAGTGTATTATTCTAAAGCACATATCAAGGCTTTTCAGTTGGCAGCTCTTACCTGATGAAAAAATCCCTTCTCTAGCAGATAATTTAACAGCCAGCAAAAAGTCAAGTACTCCTCCATGACTTCAGGAATCACTGTAACATTGTCAAAACTGACACACACCAGGTTTCAAGCAGTTTGTGGGCAACACTTCTTGACCACCTCAAGAGCAACTATGTCCCTCGCCTAGCCAGTTCTCTACACAAGGCCTGAGAGCATCATGGTCTCTACACACTCACCACAGTGAGTGGGGAGGGAAAAAAAGAAAGAAAACCCCCCCCAAGCAAACCTGCACAACCCTTCTTAGCTGCAAGAGGCTGGTTCTTGCTTTAAAGCATTCAATGCTTCTCCTAACTCTGACAACATAGAAAACACTTCCTCCATCTTGCCCTGTTAAAGTAATCAATAGTGTTGCATAATACAAGTAATAGCACTTACGGTCCCTTCCTAACTACTGTAAAGTGGTAAATTACTATTTAACCAATAAAGCTGGTTTGAGAAGAATATTTCTTGAGGTATCTTCATAATTATAAAACTCCTGAAAGTTTTGCATTGTTGCTATAATGGACTTCTCTGTATTAATCCTGTTAAAAATATTCAGCAGATCAAAACAACTGAGTGTGGCAGAGCACGGTGATCATGACACTTCTCTGACCTCCTCACAGGTATTTTGTCAGCTCTTAAATTAACTTTTGCATACAGAGGGAGAGAGATACAGGAAATATTGAGGTTACAAGTATGTGAATAGAAACTGACTCACCACAGTCCTTTGCTTGTTGGGCAGGAAGACTCTAACAATAGGCTTCTGTGGAGACTTAGGGTTATTCCGTGACATATCAGCAGGGTTTTGATAAACTGAAAGGGATGAAGGTGCTACAGAGAGGCTAGAGGAGGAAGATGATGCAACTGTGTCTGTTGAAGCTGAACTGGAGACAGAGAAATCAGTTCCATTGCCCATGGATTCCAGTAACTGCTGTTCTCTCTGCTGTAGAGCATCGAGCTTGCTGGTATACTCTTCATAGGCCTGCAATAGAAATGCAACTGTTTTAATCATGTAGTAGCCTCAGACAAAAACACAAATCTAAATTCGGAATAAATGGGAAACAAAACGCTTTCCAAACTAATACAAGTTCCCCAGGAAGATAAACAAAATGGGCTGGGTCAAATTTTTCAAGACACAATCAAGAAATGCCTTTCAATATATCTTGTTAAACCTTCTGAACCAACAAGTAATCTTTTACTAAATTAAATGAAGAAATGGATAAAAGAAATTGTCAGTTTCAAAGCACCTGCACTGAAGATTCTGATTCACAATCACTTAAAAAGAAGACAGAAATCTTTAACCAATGTTGTCAGCTGCATTGCTGAATTACTGTGCTCCAGATAAATTTGTCATTCTGTTGGAATGACAGTGAAATACCCCTAATGCAATCACTAAGAGAAAGCTCAAATCTGCTTTTTATCATCTGTATCTGACGACTCACCTAGCTCACTGTTCACCATCCTTCACTACCCTTTTGTACCAAATAGTACAAAAAACATTTTTCAGTTAGAACACAACACAGTTTGCCCTGTTTCAAAGCCATCCAAAAACATGTAAAAGTGATCGTTTGAAAGTTTTTTAACATCTTTTCAGCACGTTTATGTAAAACCTGACTACACAGATCAAGATTCTTAAACAAAGAAAAAAATCAGTAATATTAAATTTGCTCATTAAGTCTTTATTAAATGTAGTCAAGTTAAACATTATTGCCAAGATCTACAATACAAATACAAAATCAGCATGTATTTTTATCTAAAGTATGTTACCCACACCTTTGCCTTTGTAACAAGAAAATTTTGATCTGTATCCAAGTACTAGGACCATTTCTTCAGTACATAAATTCGTAGAATATCTTCAAAAACCTGAATCAGTTAAGCAACCTGTGTTTCACGCTACAGAACCATGTCAGTGTTAACCAAGCACATGTTTAGACCTTTACAGAAAAAAAGAAAAAAAGATCTTCCAAACCTAACATGTAAGCAATAGGGAATGAAATTTTCTACTTTTCTCTACAGCAAGACCAAGATCCATACCACTATGCATAAATTCTTCAATGATATTTTCAAGTATATCTATACATAAGAAAAACACTTTCTGGTTCTGTTTTTTTAAAAAATTACTTATTTTATTTGCTTTCCTAGTTTTTTGTTCATAACATGTTGCTTATTAAAGTTACAGGAGAATTGAATCGATTAAAAAGTCTGCAGCATCTACATGTGGAAAAAGAAAAATAAAGTTAAGAGAAAAAATAACCAAAATTCAGTAGTGGAGCCACAAGTACCGCATTTTATTAGGAATTTATTTCTCCAGGTTAAAAGTGCAGGCTCGTCTGATTGAAACTGGTTTTGCTGAGTACACAGTGGCTCATCCCTCCCTTTTAAAGAAAGCTGAGCATCCTCCCAGGATGGACCTATGTCCAAAATATGTCATCACCCCCACAGCAATAGCAAAGAGAATGATAATTTGACAGTGAGGACCAAGAACAAAAAAGCATTTTAAAGAATGGTGGTGAACATCACAGCTGCAAATTCTAAATTTTATGGGTTCTACTCTTGAAAAACATACATTAGTTGCAAGAAACTGAAAACTATTTACTATTCCTTTTAAAAACTGAAGATGTCTAGCATTTCAGAAACAGACCCCAAACTCTGAGACTTAAAACCAAAACATTTTCACTCTAACCCAACTGTACTGTCAAAAATAAATTGAAAGGTTACCCAACTATAAATAATGGCATTTTTTGGCCGTACAGTAACACATGTGTCTCTCCTACTTCCAGGATCAACTTTTAATGGAAACTTGAGTAAAAGGTCCATGTGTCAAGAATTATTTTCAGTAAACAAACATTAGGAAACATAAACTGTTACCATTTCACCAATACTTTTCTAAATACTTACTTCCCTTTCTCATGAACATTGCAAAATATTATTCAAACACACGCAACATTACATTGCTTCCGGATACTTGTGGGTTTAGTTCCTTCACAAAATGACACACAACTTTCAAAATACTCAATCCTACAATGTTTACACTGGCAGCTTAATCTGTCACTAATGCAAACTCAAAGTCGAATGATTATTCTTAAGAGAATAAACAATGAGTATGGAAAGCTGGGAGCTGCTGCTGGCTTTGGGTTCTATACCACTGATTTCTGCAAAAAGCTCTGTATTTTTACTTGAGAACAAAAGCTCTCAAGTACCATACAGTTATTTGGTGTCATAGCAGAAGATCCCATAGTAAAACAAAGGAACTAGAAATGCATTGCTAGACTTCAAATACATTTTTCTCTTTAAAACAAAAAAAAATTCTTCTTATACAAAAGGAGCAACAGAAGATGCAGCAGAAACAGAATATCTCCAATAAAAACTGATTTCACAAAGGTTAAGTACTTTGGAGAAACAAAGTTTCACCTGATAAATAGCATCAACAGACCTTACAAAGGCAACAGCACCAAGTCAAGACAGAATTATTCTATAGAGCTAAATTCAAAGATTGTTACATGAGCAAAGCTGACCTACTACAAGTATTTCTAGCTAAAAGAAAAATTATGTTGCAGATTTGGCCCATCTACAAAACCAACCTGCAGCAGCACAGCTACCTTCCAGTCAGTCAAGGCCCTCTGGGTCAACTACGAGGTTTATCTTGGACAGTGTTTTTCAAAAACAGACTAAAAAAATTAAAACTAAGTCTGTACAGAATCAACAACATGAAAAATATTAATATGAATATTCAAACAATTCATTAAAATAAGGATTCCAAAGGCATTTCAGAAGGGTTTATGAAATCTAGACTGCAATCCAGTCAGGTTACATATTCCCATTAAGAAGTGAATAATGGTCTACATAAAACTTAAATCTCACTTGATATAGAATCACAAGATAGGAAAAAAGAAAGAAAAAATGTGTCAGGAGATATCCCCAGAAGTCATCTAGACCAAACACGTTTAGCACAGAAATAATTTCTAAGTTCAATGAGGTTGCTCAGGGCCTTGCCAAAGCAGGTTCTGCAAGTCTTGAAAGATGGAGAGCCCACAACCTCTGGGCAGCCAGTTCCAGAGCTCAAAACTCACGCTCATGATGAAGAATTGTCTCTTATGAAATTAACTTGTCAGAATCTGTGACATGGCCCCCTTCCCCATTTGCTGTGCAGGTCTGGAAAGAGTCTGGCCCTCTCTTTAGGTGGAAAGAGGCTGCAGATTCCTCCTGAACCTTCTCTTCCCTGCACTGAACACCACCTCAAAGCAGCCACGCAAGCAGTGAGTGGATGGGTGCCTCTTCTTGCTGATGCAGCCAGTGTGCAGTTTAGTATTGTGAGGGTGGGTCACTGACAGCTCAGATTGCTCCCATTAGTGTGAATTTACACAGTCTCATTTCACAAAGTATATATTTGAAAAGCTGAATATTAGATTAATAGTGGCATAACTTGTCAATCTACACACAATGCTATGGCTATCAGAAATAGAATGAAAAGTTAATTTCAATGATATTGCATATCAGTATATTTGCACATCAAATAAGGGTCTCATATACGTGAGAATACTCCTGAGACTTCAGCTAAGTAAAATGCATCAAGGCCTGATAAGCTGCAAAGTCCAACTAAAGCATTACAAGATGCCATGTTTATATTCAATATGCACACATGCCAAAATACAACTGCTGTCTTATTCTAGTGCATATATTCTGCAGTTTTAACTGTTGTATATACTCAGGAGCAGCAACCTTGAAGTTACTTCTTAAATGTTGCAACCTACTGACAAAATAAAAACTGACCTCAGAAGTCAACAGAATTTGAAAGATGTTATGCAGATGTGCCAAAAGAGTTCTGTTGACAAGATGAGAACAAAGGATTTTCTCAAAAATGTGTATTTTTTTCTTACATATCATTAATATTATATTTGAAATTTGTTTTCTTGGGCCATGACCAGGCTATACATTCTAGTGGCATCTAAGGAAATAAAAAGCAACAAGTTGTTGGGTTTTTTTAAATTAATATGTGAGAAACCCAAGTAGCAAAATATGATTTCTCCTCTCTGCCCCCTACTACATCTGGTTCGAACACCAGTCTAAACTCAAGCAGATGACTGTTTTTACCATGCTCTCTCTCTTCCTCAACTTTAGATAATATCCACACATTGCAAGACTCTAAAGCCTAAACTACAGGTTCCTGGTCTTTGAAACTGAGATTGTGTTTCTATTTAAAAGATGTCTGACCTTTTAGGCTGTTGATCAAACGCAAATCCCACTGAGTTAAATGGGAGCTGAAGATAGACAGTAACATACGTCACGATTTCTTCATTTAGTAAGACTCCTAAATCTGTACTTAGTCTAACTTTAGACACTCCAGTTTTGGTCCAACATATTTGAACAGCATCTGTTAGGAGCCTGGTAAAAACCAATCTGAAATTCCCCAGAGGGCCACCAGGTTTCCCAGAGTCTGTATGCAGCGTTAGCATTTTCCTGGAATCCCACAGTCTGGAACAACCTGAAATTCATCACCAAGATCTATTTCAGACTGTATCTGCCTGCTGTTGCAATAAGCATACTTCAGATCAGCAAAGAGGTAATCTTCTTTAATTAACTAATTTGACCCCCTGCATGGATTCTTCAGATATCTAGGAATAAGAAATTAAATACTCTCCTGATGTTCAACAACCAAACTCTCAAAACAGAGAGCAGCAATGCCTCTGAATAAAACACATCAGGCAGGCAAAGAGAAAGCTAGGAAAAAAATCAAAATCACAGTAGCTGGGAGCAAACATACCTCTACCCCCACGATTCTCATTTTAAATTGCTTTCAAGAGTAGGAGTAAGAAAGAGAATGATTCCTTCAAGACAGTATTAGAAAGCTGACCGAGTTTTAAAACTTTTTTTGATACCCCTGCAATTCTATGCATTTGCATACTGTTTCTTTTTGTGGGGAATCCAAATTAAAAAAACAAAACCAAGCCAAACCAAACCCAAAAGACCTAGCAGCTTTGTCTTGGACTGTTAACTGAAGTGACCTTCAGGTCCAGAATGCAACCTCATCCCAGACAACAATTTAAACACGAAGGGCCAATACTATTTCAGTTCTCAGAGATAAGTGCTGGTAGGTGACACTGTACACATGACTGTGGGGCAAAAAGGACACACAACAGTTGGGAAATTTAAATCGGTAAGGCCTCCCTGAACAGTCATTAAGAGTCTACAAAGGCTAACAAATCTGATTAAGTCTTTTAAGCACGATCCCTCCCTTCTAGTTTGAGCTGAGTGCTTTTGGCCAGCCTGGGTCTGTGCAACCCATTTCAGTTTGTAAACAGCATTTGTTACCAATACAGAGGCCTTTACTCTCCTTTCCCTGATTCAGGCTATCCTTTTCATCAGTATTTTGTTGGTAGAGACAAAAGAAATACAAATTTTGATGGACATTCCAAAGAATACTCAAGTGTGTATTTTAACCATTTTTGCTAAGTGAATTCCAGATTTTCCCAGTATTATAACAGCAGCCTTCTTTGCAGTAAAGATTTCCAATATTTACAATGCTTAGACAAACCCTTAGGAAAAGGGTTTTTCCATGGTGAGTCACAAACTATGTATTTTGGGAAACAGCACTTCAAGGACTGATATAACGCACTAAGAAATTATGTGGGAAGACAAAAATCATTGATGTTTTCAGCTACTGAGATACAGACTTCTTCCAAAAAGTGTGGTAAAACCTGCTGAGAAGCTCCTGCAGTGTCTTTTCCAGAAGAAAATAAAAACACAATTAATGATATTTCTACATCTACTGAGTCAAGCAGTTATTTCAAATATTTGAAGGACCTCTCCTATGAAGACAGGCTGAGAGAGTTGGGGTTCTTAAGCTTGGGGAAGGTTCCAGGGAGACCTTACAGCACCTAAAGGGGCCCTGCAGGAAAGCTGGAGAGGGCCTTTTTACACAGGCATGTACTGACAGGACGAGGAGCAATGGCTTTAAATGGAAAGAGGCTGTGTTTCGATTAGATATTAGGAAGAAACTCTTCGCTGTGAGGGTGGTGATGCATGGGACAGGTTGCCCAGAGAGGTTGTGGACGCCCCATCCCTGAACTGTTCTAGGCCAGGTTGGATGGGGCTTTGAGCACGTTGGTCTAATGAGAGGTTCCCAGCCCATGGCAGAGGGGGTTGGAACTTGATCATCTTTAAGGTCGCTTCCAACCCAAACCATTCTGTGGTTTGACAGTGATTTCCAAGGGTCTGTTTGAGCTGAGATCATACACAGTGAATGGGCGAAGTTAAAAGCCAAGATTATGTAAGAAGGAAATTTGGCTACAAGCCATTTTTGGATTTTAATACAGTCATTGCTTACTAGATTTAGTCTTTCTTCCAGACAGAACAAACAGAAAAGTTTTTCTTACCATCATATTAGAGAACATTGACAAGATTCCCAAAGCTATTACTAATTATAATGATTAGAAGAAAATTGTGTGGTTAATCACAAATGTTCCTTTCTTTCTTCTGTACATTTTGTTTCCTCCCCCTGTACCTTAGACACACACTCAGAAGTCTCTCTGCAGCTTTGGTCTCCCTCCCGAACCTTAATTTTCCTGCCCAGGGAGGACCAAGGAAAACAACTTGCTGCCCTCCAGCTTCACACTACATTTTCCACCCGGGCTTGCACGCTCTGCTCTACTCCCCCTGCTCCACGCTCACCTTTGTAAGACCATCACTGAGGAGTGATGGATCAAGGCAGGGAGACACCCCTAAACCCGAGCATGCCCTCTTGCAGGAATAATTAAATATATGCTGAACTCAACACAGCACATGTCAATCACTTTCAGTGTTCCAAGAAAAGCATTCCTCTTTCATAGTCAGTTGATGAAACCTGAAAGGATGGCTGCAACAACAGCTGTCAGTTTCAAAGTTCTTTTGATGTAAAATGCATTGACACCCTCTCCTGAAATTGGGGGAAAAAAAATAAATCTGAGAGGGGTGAAAATTTTGTCTTCACTCTCAGATGAACACAGAAACAAAAGCTTCTATTTCTTGAGCAACTGTAACTAAGGCATAAATTCCTTTTTATTTTAAATGAGATATATGTGTTATACTCAATGCACACATAATTTTACTATAACCTTTGAATGCTCAATTTTCAGAATTATTTTCTTGTTGAATTGTTCAGCTGTCTGATGAGCTTCTGCTCCCCCCACCCCTTCCTTTCACTTTTAACTGAAAGGCAAAGTTGTCACCAGGTTCAAACACAACTTCACTTGACAGGTCATCAGAGGCAGCTCCAACACAGGCCAGGAGCCAGTGTACAGGGTGTTGGAAGTTCTCTGAACATGACCAGGTAGTGAAAAATGTAATAAATTAAAGCTATGAAGCCAGACAAGAGTACAAAAGAACCAAACAAACCCTGTGGTACTGAAAATCTACACACAGGAAGATGGATGGATAGCTGTCAAACTTGTCAGAAGTATAGAAAAAGCCATGGTTTTGCAGGAATCATTACAATAAAACTAAATGTTTACATCTAGGGAAAGGCAGTATGGGTGAAATCAAAAGTGTTCATTTGCAGATGCTTACCTGGCAATTAGCTTTGGCTAATTTAAACTTTTGCTAGAAGAAGGCAACATGCTTGCTGATAGCCACCTCAAGATCAAGAGGCACAATCTTACCAGTCACTCACATTTTATGGAAGATGCAAAGAGATCAGAGAAGCAGAAGGATTTTAAAATCTGTATCAATACAGGCTGAGGGATGAAGGGATTGAGAGCAACCCTGCAGAACCGGTACTGGTGAATGGAAAGTTGGACCTGAGCAGGCAAGGTGCACTCACAGCCCAGAGAGCCAACCATATCTTGGGCTGCATCCAAAGCAGCACGGCCAGCAGGTCAAGGGAGGGGATTCTGCCCCTCTTCACGGCTCTTGTGAGATCCCACTGGAGTGCTGCACCCAGCTCTGGGCTCCCAACATAAGAAGGACATGAACCTGTTGGACAGGGTACAGAGGAAGGCCACAAAGGTGATGAGAGGGCTGGAGCACCTCTCCTGTGAAGACAGGCTGAAAGAGCTGGGGTTGTTCAGCCTGGAATAATTAAACAGCCTTTTGATACTTAAGGTGATCTGTAAGAAAGATGGGGAAACCCTTTTCAGCAGGGCCTGCTGTGAGAGGACAATGAGTGATGGTTTTCAACTAAAAAAGGGTAGATCCAGACTAGACATAAGGAAGAAAACCATTACAATGAGGGTGGTAAAACACTGGCACAGGTTGCCGAGAGAGGTTGTGGATGCCCCATCCTTGGAAACATTCAAGGCCAGGTTGGATGGGGCTCTGAGCAACCTGATCTCCTGGAACATGTCCCTGTTCATTGCCAGGGGTGTTAAACTGGATGACCTTTGAAGATCCCTTCCAACCCATCCCATTCTGTGAAACTAAGGCAACGAGGGGAAGGGTGATGCAGTCCAAGTAACACACTAGCAAAATTACCCATACAGATTCTGGGTAAAAGCAGGACTATATTACAGTCAGAAATGAGTCTTTGGCAAAGCAATAAAAATAGAAAGATCAGGAGATGATGGACAGAGTCCATTACCTGCCCACCTGAGCATTTTGGTGAGAGTATACAGACCATGGCATCAAGACCTAGACACAGACTAGAGGTCAAAGCTTAAGGGGAACGAGGAGCCTTCCACAGAAGTCAGTGATGACACCCAGGTACAGAACTTGAGCCCCAGATCCGACATGACACACTAACTCTGCACATGGAAAGTTTGCTATTTCTAGCACATGTCAGACAGGCATCTTTTTATTCATACCAAAACTACTGTATTTTCTTAGTTCTGCATTTCCTAGAGGCAAATGTTCTTTCACACTTTCTCACACTACATTCAAAACTTTTAACATACAGCTTTGTCCTTCTGTGGTGCAACCAGAGTTTTTCTGGCCCTTTCTCTGACAAGTGATGGAATACAGGAAGTCAAAACATGAGCTCTAACAGTGACAGGTTAGATTCAGATAAATTGCTGCCAAGTAAATGCTGAGAACAGAAAGTAAGCCCTGTCTTGACCGAGCCAAAAGCAGCTAAAAGGTGGGAAAGGCGCAGAAAGGACACACTAGACAACTGCTGCTGGATGGAAATGAACAGTCAAGGGTACAGAGTAATCTTTTACTTCTAACTGTATCTGGCACTCAGTAATAGATTTCTTCTTTTTTTTTTCTTTCACACTTAAGTTCTCCCACAGGGAGTCTACACACTAAACAAATTACAGGTCTGCAGCATTTAATCTTGTTCACCTTGATAAATGCATCTGAGGATGATCTAATCTAGTGACCATCCAAATAAAAAGTTCCTCTCTCATACCATCTTCTAGTTCTTGGCTCACAGCTGCAAACTCTTTCCGTTCCCTAATATTAACCACAGCTTTGGCACTCACTGACTTCTCATCATGATCAAGTTTGATCTACTAACTGGATGGCAAAGTAATCCAACAAAACCAGAACATTTTCCTTACAGGTTAGTGACTGGCAGTGGCTTAGTCACGGCCAGTACTGCAAGTACCTGAAGAAATGAAGCAGAGGAACCACACAGCAAAGAGCTGGGAAGAACAAACTTTTCATTTCAACCATGGGCTCTTTCCATAGGACTCCCTGTCTCATGGGGTAACTCCACTGAAAGAGCACAATGTCAGTCCCTTTCACCTTCCTCCCAATGGCTTGTGGCTCCCTGGCCAGCACCAGCACTGCTTGCCCCAAAACCTGCTGATAATCCAGCAGAACTCACTGTAGCAGAGGAACACCCTGCTCTGCCTCGCTGATGAGCTAGAGCTGCAGTTTCATCTCAGTGGCACATGGATCCACTGAACTTGCAAACCTCCTTTCAGCTTCATGGTTTATGGTCACCAACTATTTCAGACTTACTCTTCATGCTGTCCTAATCACTTCCCAGTACATATTTATGACTGCAAATGCTCTTTTCCCTATCAATGACCTACAGGACAAACACAGAGCTTCCAGTAGTGGATCCTGGGTTTAGTTTCAATAAAAGCAAGTGACAAATAACTGTGATGAACTAACAACTTCTCTACCTGAAATCCAGACTTAGTACAGGCTAAGTTCATTATTATTACTGCGGTTTAATACACAATCTAACGAAACCCACTTGGATGTGGCAAAAATAAACCCCAATATATGGAATGAACCGGTTCATGTGAAAACAGAGGTGTGCTTAAAAATAGAGTGGTTAAAACAGTGATAGCACTGATTCAATACTCCCGTTTCACATCAGCAATAAGTAAAGCAACTCCCGAGGGCCTCATTTGACCTTAACTGTTAAGGACGTAATGTCAACAGCTGTATAATCAACCTAGTGCCCTGCTCTGACATATTAAGATATAAAGTTAGAAGCACCTCAAATAATGAGATCTTTATTTTTAATTACCCAGTACCTTTAGGCAGCAATTACAAATAAAAGGACTACAAAAGAAATCTGGTTGACCTCCAGTTATTTCAATACTTGAGAAAACCATGAAAAGGGCAGTTTTCAAGCACATGATGCCTGTTCAATTCCTAATAGAGGCAACTTTTGCATGCAGGTCTTTAAGCTATTAATAGTCCTATGTCAATGCAACTGTATGAATCTGGAGTGATGAAAGAATACAGACATTGAATTTGTAGCTACTTCACAAATTAAAAATGGCTTAAAAAATTTACTCCACTCAACAATTTTATGTATTTAAGAAGCCCCTTTCTACTAATACAATTTTTTTGTTTATATATGATCACTTTTCAAAGAGAATAAAGGGAACTCAACTGCTTTAAAGGAAAGTTAAGTCTTATGAAATGATTTCATGTGTATGTGTATACATTTGCTTTTAACAGAGCATGACTTTCTCCATTACACATACAATCTTCTCTCCCCTGGCCCCTACAAAGGGGCTTGACATTTCAATTGCACCAACATTATTTTTACACCCTGCCACTGATCTTCACCTACTGAATCCCAGGAATCCCATACAGTTCCTTTCTATCTCTTAGAAAAGAGTTAAGTTGGTAATGCACAAGGAGAATATTCCCTTTTACTACAGGTACTCCCTTTAACATAAGATGCTTCACGTAAGATTAACACAACATGAATCTAACCACATTTGTTTGAATGTAAACTTACCTCTAAATATATTGATGGTGGGTTATGCTCTCCTCCGAATTTGTCTAGCAGTGCTTCTATATGTTCTTGTGTCAATTTAATCATCTGTTTGATGTTCCACACCTAGAACAGGAAATGAAAATTTTTAATCATCAAAATAAGCCTACAGAATCTGTCCTAAAAAACCCAAGAATCTCTTGATATTTAGTAAGAGAAGTCCATAATAAAAATTTTATTTATCAGTAAATGAGTGCAAAAGGCTATGCTGTTCATCCAGTGTCAGTAATAGCTTGTTTCTGAAATAAACAGAAAAAACTCATATTTGGTTTTAAAATTCAGGACCCATCGAATACACAACTTCTAAGAATGGCTCCTTTTTCTTGTTTATCAATCATATTAAGTATTTTCCTTGCAAGAAATTGCAAGCCAATTTCTACAGTACCACAAAGTTTAGTGAAGGAGTTTTTCTCTTAAACTTTAAGCAATATGTGTAAACAATACTCACAAACCCAGACCTAGTGTTCTATTTACATGGCAACAGGATGTCTTGATTTTTAAGAGCACCTTCTATATCTCCATTTCCATATTCAGTCTATCCTGCAAGCTATAGACCTTGGACATAACCTGAAAAAGACATTTACCCCCTGTGCACAGAGATGACCTACAACATTGCACTGTGAAACCACTCATGTTGCTACTTATTCCTCACAATTGGAAAGAGTTCACTTTAGGACTTGAACACTACTGTAGGTAAGCAGTATTATGAATCCGAATTTATACCTAAAAAGGCAGCAAAGCACAAAACCAAACCTTTAAAGCAATAATGCTACACTGATGTAAGAAGCAAGTCCAAGCAAAATCAGAAATTTATAGCAGACAATGAGGGAGAAAGAGAGGAGAGTTGCTACTTCGTACACACTGTTATTCAGACTACTGATCAGAAAAAATTACTCAATCAGTTTTTAGAGGCAGGATGGGTCACCCTAGGGTGCTTCTTCCCAAGAAGATTCCTGTTACCTTTTCTAGTTTAACTCTTTTCTACTTCATGGATTATAATACATAATACACGGTCTCAAGATCAGGTGTGGATGTACAAATTGTGAAAACCTGCCTCTGCAAAAAGAATATGCTAACTAATTTCATATTCTAAAGTAGGCACCAATAATAGGTTGCAATCCAAGATGGATCAAAGCAAGTTTTAATACATAAATTGAGAAGCTCACAAATAAACCAACTCTAAAATACTGAACTTGCACTTTGCACATCACCTTATTTACCCATTCTATTTCTAGATATCAGTTATCTGCCAGCAATTTCCTGAAGTGAACTAATGATTGATTCACTTCTAGCCCACTTTTTAGAACAGATACCAGAACAACGATTTCATCAAGAAGCTACAGTTGAGCAAAAATAGTTTGCTCAGGAACAAGCAAAGCAAACTACGAAGAGTGAGAGTGGGGGGATACCAAAGAATGTGCTACTCAAGCATTCTGTATGTAAATTCCCTTGAGGCAATGGTGGGAGTCAACTTGCCATCATTTGTCACTGAACCTAGGACTGTCAGCCAGCAGCAGAGAGGAGGCTTTCTGTATCTGGTTAGTTCTTCCCCAGATGGCAAGGGCTAGTCGTATGCTTGGTGAAAAGAACAAGCATGAATCAACACCATATCAATTAATCTGTTCAGTATAAGGCTTAGGATGTTTACTTACCGTGTAATTGGTAACATGCTGTTAACCTGGACTGCACATACCGACAATTCCTGGCAATCTTAGGAACTATTTCAGGATTACCTTCAGGAAGAAGTTTATTGTACTTAACGAAATGTCTATGGTTTGCTTATTCTGGCAATTTTACCCAGCAAAGGTTTTCCTCATCAAAATGAACATTTTACTAGACTGCCTGGCAATGAGGAAGGTCAAGAGGGAAGATTCTTCATCAACACAGAAACACAGAATTGCAGAAGGATTTGAGACTGGAAGGGAACACTTGAGGTCATCTGTTCCAAACTCCTTCTCAAGCAGGATGCCCAAGACCATGATCAGCTTTTTGAATATCTCCAAGGATGGAGACTCCACAGCCTCCCTGAAGCTGTGCCAGTGCTCAGTCACCCTCACAGTAAAAGTGTTTCCTGATGTTCAGAAGGAACCTCCTGTGTTTCATTTGGCATCCACTGCCTCTGCTCCTGCCACTGGCCACTGCTGAAGACAGCCTAGCTCCACTTTCCATTTGCCCATCATCTTTACGGCTCTTCACGGGACGGTACAGCCAGCGGGGATGTTCCCTCCAGTATAATCATGTTTCTCTTGTACTGGGGAGCCCTGAACTGGACACAGCGCTTCAGGTGAGGCCTCACCAGTGCCAAGGAGAATGAGCCCCTGCCAGATGAGTTTCCAAACACTTTTCTTCAATAAAAATTGACTCACTGATAATGAGTAACTTCCTTGCTCATGTTATTTTCTATTTTGTGTCCATAACCAGAACCTTGCTTCTCTCTCCTCTTACACTAAAGATACCAAATAACAAATGCCACTAGCATTATGCACAATGGAAGCATGTTATTTTGGAAATGTTAGCAAGAGAATCAAACAGCCTCTAATGAGGGCAGAGATCTTCCTGCAAAGTTAATATCATGACAACTGAAACCTGACTAAAGTAGGTTGCCCAGCAAAATTATGGGTGCCCCATCTCTGACAATGTTCAAGGACAGGTTGGACAGGGCTTTGAGCAACCTGGTCTGGTGGAAGGTTCCCTGTGCATGACAGGGCAGATGAGCAAGATGATCATTAAGGTCCCTTCCAACCCAAACCATTCTGTGATTCTATGATTGATGAAAAAACTTTAAACTTGCTACCAGCTAACAGTAAAAACACCTCCACCTGAAGAAGCTGAAATTACAGTCTAATGGAAGACAAAATTTCTCAGAGGAACTGAAAACATTGCCCTGAATTACCTGGTATACATCTGTGCAGTAAACCAAGAGCCCTTCCACAAGTCAATCTTACAGGCAAATTTAATATGGATTTCTATAATCTTAGAAAGGCTCCTCATACAGTTAAAAGTACGCTGAAGGCAGAAGGAAATTTATCAAAGTCAGCCATAGCAACAAATAATTACTTGTTGGTCATAGAAATGGAAAAGCTACTTTGTGTGTCATATTCATCAAAAGTCTTCTGACAAGATGAGAACTTTCACAAATCTAGTATTGACTAGCATATTCTAGCCCAAGAACACATATTCTAGCCCAAGAACACATATGCCATAACAAATTTCCAAACGTCACAATTTCCTTTCAAGTGGCAACTTGTACTTATATTTACTTCAAGCAAATTTACCTTCTGGCTTCCCACATCTGTGAATACACTAAGACAGAGTTTTTTGTGGTCCACAGCAATCCTTAAGTAGCTGGCTTGAGAATGAGCCCCTGTGCAGATATACTGCATCCTAGAGTATGCAGGATTTATTGCTACTTCAATTCAATTGAAGGAACTCGAGTCTTTTCCTCACTGGAACTCAGAACAAGTGACCTCACGTGACTCAAAAAGTCTGCTGCTGCCCACCACAGCACCCACAGCTTTTGCCTCACAACAATTCCACCATCCCTGTTGCATGTTCACAGCCAGCAACTTCAGCTCATCTTTTCTCCTTGCAGCCTTGCTTGTTCAGACAACTCAGCTTAGTTGGTGTCATGAGCACAGCCCAGCCTTGCGGAACTCAAGCCAAGAGACAGCCACATCTCCACTGTTTCAGGAAAACACCCTGAAACACTAAGTTGTTAAGAATTACATCTCTGGAGTTCAGCAGCACCCACAGATATACAGGTTTCTTTAAACTGTCCAAATAAAACCCAAATGTGCAAAAATGGCCTAGCAAGGGTCTCATTGCCCATAAGCACATACATTCCAGGATAGCAGCAAAGAACTGCCTAACAGAGACACCAAAACCATGGCATACGGAATCCTTTTATCAATTAGTTCTGGACCAAAGATCTTGTTCCTACACCACAGAATAAACCCAAGTTTTTAAAGATTAAAGCAATCCCTTTATCTCCTTCACGCTTTTTTAGAAGTAAAAGAAAACTGCCTGAAAGTTATTAAGAAAGAACAGACCTATTTTATCCTTACTCTAATGAGCACTCCACTATATTTATGAAACTCACACCTGTAGGAAACCATAAAACCACAACTGTCAGCTATCTCACAGAAATATGAAAATTGATGCCAGACACAGTTGCTGGAAATCTTAAAGCATTTTGAAGTAAAACTGCAGTGCATCCAGTACTGCCTGCATGCAAGTTTGGTCCCTTTCCATAGGAAACAGAATGGGGATTTGAGACACTGTTTAAACTGTAGTTCCATGAAAAAGCAATGAATCCTTTACAGCTTGGATAACCATATCATTTTTCCAAAAAAAGCATCAAATAAATGCTTTTGGCCTATCTTGTAGCATTAGGTTAAGGTTATTCTCTATCACAAGAGATTAGATTTGAGTCTCCTTTTAGTGCTGCTGACACAAGGAAGCTGACGCAGGCTAGCATAGACACAGGCAGCCAGACAACTGGAAATATTCCAGATATACTGGAATATATCAACTTGAATCTGCCTATTGTGGATAATTGCGCATTAATTTTGCAAATAAGCACTCCCTTACAATGCAATAAAGATGATGACCTATTTCAAGCCAGAGGCAAGTCAGATACAGTAGAAGCCTAAACCCATTCTATTCAGGGAAGACTGTGGCTCCACAAATCACAGAATACGTTGAGTTGGAAGGTACCCACAAGGATCATCGAGTCCAACTCCCAGCCCCAGGAATCACACCAGGAGCCTGTTCCAGTGCCCCCCAGGGAAGTGGTCACAGCACCAAGCCTGAGAGAGCTCAAGAAGCCTTTGGACAATAACCTGGGTACATGCAAGGTTAAGCCACACAGTTATTTTTGCATCTCTTGCTGCTTGTCAAAATGTGCAGTGCCTGAGACATGACAAAGCAAACTTAACTTTCATACTTTCTGCACCTGGCATCACTACTCAAATCTTGCAGCATATCCCAACTCTGAGCTGTATGATTCATATTTGGTAGAAGACACTGAAAGTTCAAATCTATTCTGTAAGAAAAAAAGCTATTATTTTTCCAGGAACAGTATGTCCTGCATTTGGACACTTAGTGATGGCACAGAATACTGTGATAGAACTAACAATGTAATCAAAGAATGAAAAAAATGAAAAATTAAGCATTTCATTTGGAAACTGCTTTATAAGGAGGACAAAATCATCAATACCTATCCAATACTATTCCAGTCAGTCCTTTTACACAATCAATTCAATTGTTTGGTCCACTGAGCAAGGATCCACTTTGTCAGAAAACACTTTAGAAAGCTGTCATGTATGAGATTGTCCTTACCTGGACTAATATATCAACTAACTTGAAAGTGAGATGCTTGGGTGAAAGATAGGCAAGAGGACATAGGAATGGGGTTAATAACAGAGCACCCCCCAAACCATTTGCTTGGCAAGATGCGGAATTTGTGGGTTTGAGTTTCTATGCTGACAACCACTGTTGCCTCTCCCTCTTTGGCACTTTGGTGTCTCCTTCAGGTACTTTCCCCCCTCACTCATGTTGAATGATCCCAGTCCTCTTCTTAACTCTCACTAAGCTTGCCTCTCGTTTTCTGCAGGCGTGTGCTGGAACAAGCACAGACAGTGGGAAGGAGAATCCTTTCCTTCTTCCAACACTCCAGGCTACAGCTCCTCTCCATCTCTCTGTGGAATCTTCTTGCAAGTTGCACACCCACTGTGTTAATTCTTCCACTTTTCCTACTCTCCTGGCTCTTCATGCTTACCCCATTTTCAACAGTGTAGATAAAGTTTTTATTAAACAAGCGTGACAAATACCAACAGCTGAAAAACTTCACTGAACTGAAAACCAGCTTGCCATGGCTTTCACATGAGAGTTTACACAAGTGACATGAAGGTCAACACCAAGCGTGCCTTTCCTGGTTCTTATTTCCCAACTTTTTATTAATCTCAGTGAATCATTTTTATCCTTTTTATTTATAGGTCCTTTACAACGTCTGAGATAGCCAGCCATGGAACACTGTCAAAGTCTGTATGTAGGCAGTTCAAAATGAGTCAGTAAAATTTACAACCACAAACTAGTAAATAACTTACAGACAACAATACCTACAGAAGTTACTGTAGCCAAGAGAAAAAGGATCTGTTATCTCTTTTTCCACAAAAGCCTACGAATGTATCTTTCTAGACTCATGATGAATGGCCCTAGGGAAGATGTACAGGACAATGTTTAGGAAGGAAAATCCTCAAGAAGAGGTACAACATTTTCAGTACCATCCTGTCTGACAACTAGGATCATAACTAGATCAATTAATACAGTAATGTGATCAGTGAGCATCTGCTGTAAGCACAGCAGTTAATTAAACATTAAAAAGGCTTCAAGATGAAAAATCTATTTTCCATTTAACAGGTAACAGTTTTTAGGAAGGAAACTCCTAACTAGTAGTGCAGGCTCCATCTGACATTGCTCCTGTTGAATAAAACCACCCCACCAAAACCAAACACCCAACAACTTTCACCCTTCTCCAAAAAACTATGAAACAGTCACATAGCAAAGTACCATCTTTGAGGAGCCCACAGCAGAAACTCTCTCATTTCTTTGCAAACCATCAGTTGCAACTGAGAATAATCTGTGTCTTTTGCTTTCATTAATGCTAGACACAAACCGAATTGCTCATCATTCAACTCTACTCTTAAAGCAGAATAAACAGCCTTTCAGTATGTCAGGCCTTTGCCCCTTAAGTTGCTTCCTATTTAACAAAGGAATTCAGACTTCAAAGCCTCCTTACATCTCCTAAGTGTTTAAAAATATATTTTTAAATAAACTCAAAAATTGTAAAGGATAAAGCTCAGTGAAGTCTATCCTTGTAACATAACCAAGCAGTTTCTCTGTAAGAATGAAGCCACCAAGAGCCTCAGGCACCGATTGCTTTGCAGCTCACACCAGCTGAGATGGTGGGTGCAATTATCATATTGTCCTTGGCTGTTTACCCCTGCTCTCTTACTTACTCTTTCTCCATTACATAAACCTTTGGCTGAACCATTTCAGTATGCTAAACAAGTAAAAAATTGTTCTCTTTGTCAAGGTTAGCTTTCTGCCAGTCTACTGTGCTAAAACAGCTTGGCAAAGGACCCAGTGATCACCTCAGCTGGTGAAAAAAGTCACCTTTCCTCTCTATAGCTCACAGTTAGATGGATTCAGGCTACCATGAAGCAGCAGCCTTCCTGTTTAGGTTTCAATTCTCTTTCATTCTCCCACTTTTTCCATCACCTGCCATCTTTGCTGCTTGCTGCTAAGTAGAATTTGCCTCCAAGCACTATAAAAAGGAAAGTTAGCAAATGTTCTCTACCACAGCAGAACAGCAGCGTGTGGAAAAATAAGAGCTGCCTGTATCCTTCATTTAAATCATTAACCACCAGTTGCACAGCTAAATCTTTAATTCCATATTCCTCATGGCTTCTGTGTTGCAGTACTACTAGTCCCTCTTATTCACTTTGGTACTAATTCAGTAGTCACGAGGATCACGCACAAGACCGAGTTTGGGAACAATTCACTGTATTTACATTCATGAATCCACCAACTTCTCCCTAGACAGTAGCAGGTTTAAAAAAAAAAAAAAGAGAGGGAAAATAAACTGTCCAGATTTTCTAACCCATTTAAGAAGGCAATTTTGCTTTAGGCAGGAAACTACCACAACATCTCAATAATGTTAAATCCATGTATCGTGACATTTAAAGAAGATCATCATGAACACACCAGACTATTTCTCTGCACACCTTAAGCTGAACACAAGTCACATTTGTGATGGAAAGCAAGCAGGCAGCCAGCTAATTACAATAATTGCCTATAAGAAGCAAATGCTAGTCCAGCAGAGCTCTCACACAGCTTGGGTCACATTAATTAAAATGACAAAACAAACTCAGTTTCAGCTGAAATACAGAACTTAATTCTTCTCTCTCCTTGCAAGAGTACACAATTAATTAGACTAGCCAGAAAAGATAATCATCACCCATTTAAAAGTTCATATTGTCAATCCATAAAATAATTTGTCATACACTTTGCAATATTCCACCACTAAACTGTTACTACTTAGTAACTACTGTGCATAGTTTCCTACCAACTGATTAGAAAATGTGAAAGACAGCTGGAATTGTTGGTCGAGTACCAATATATTCCGCTTGTTTAGAAACACCTGTGATCCAATAAAGAAATTAAGGTATCCTATTTCTATCACAAACAGATCTCAAAAGCTGAAATAGAGCAAATGTACTTGTTTTTTCTTTTTATTTTTAAAACACAAGTAATATATTCCTAGTCAAAGGCAACAGTCAAACAGGAACTGCCACAGAAACCACATTCTCCTAAACAGCATTCTGTGTTCTACTCAGCAGACCACCCTGCCTTAGCAATTCCAGTACCACCTTACAAAATGAAATCATTTAAAAGGCAGAATTGGCTCCTTGCCACCCATTGTAGAATTAGGCGAGTTGAAAAAAATGCTAACTACTTAACCTAGAATCTGGAAAAAGTTAAATCAATTTTCAATGATTTACATAGGCTTAAAAATGTCACAAGAGACAGTGCAAACTGTATTCTAGTAGAATTATAGAACACTTAAAGAAATCTCTTCTGAAAGCTACCTCAGATGATACTAAACACTCACATTTTAATCTACATTACTTAAACCTATTATAGAGGATCTTTGACCTATTAAGTTTAACGAAGAAATTTTCAAAACCAGGTCAAAGATTGAGGCACCAATATACAACCACCCATTTTCAAACATCTAGGTACTACCAACTTCTTAGTCATAATGATGTATTTTATTTCAGGTTGATTTTATAGTGTGTTTCAAACACCATTAGTGAATAACTTGTACTAGAGAGAGAAAAAACACTAGACACACTATTTAGACTTCAGAAATGTCTACTTTCAAAAACCTTTATCTGAGATAACAGGGAGAAAAAATTAAGTTACCCTGTCTGTGCTCCAAGAGTCAGAAAACGTTGCCTGAACACAATGTAACAGCATTTGGAAAGTATTTACTACTTACCAGTGCATTTAACAACAGCTTTACTAATAATGATACTGTTTAAGAAGCCTCACTATGTAACAGATCAAGACATTAGAGTTGGAATCTCCCTTTCTAGGGTCAAAAAAAAAAATTACTAGCCACTTAGTTAGGCAACACATTTTTAAACTACTTTCAATCATCCATTAACAGCCTTTCTTGCTTGTCTCCCAGAAGAAAGATTTTAAACAAAGTTGGTGTGTTTCATGTAGAAATTGAACTGCCCCTCCATGCTAAGCTTCATGCAGGTATACTGGGAGAACCCACAAATATATTTCACTTGAACACAACCTTAGAAAAATAAAAGTGCCCTTCAGTGCTCAAACACACTCACATGATCTCCTGAATTTAACAGAGATAGTGTGGAAAATTCATTTGATACTGAGCACTGTATCTGGCACTGCAGAAGCTCCATTTTGAAGAGAGGCTCTGTTTTCTGATCTTAAATGCACGTGTTGGTTGGGGAGCGTCATGGTGGGATAAAAACTGGCAGCACTGCTCCCTCCAAACTCCTGCCTGAACTGACAGCACCCTCAGTCAAAGAGAAGGGTTACTAATTAAGACTTTTGCCTGTATCATTCTTTTGTGCTAACATCCACATTCATAAAACATCTTCAGAAACACAATAAAGAAAGGCACTCTTGCTGCTCCTCCAAAACTCTCAAATGTTAAAAAGGTGGAGTAACAAGCCAAACACTTGCAGCAAGGGGCTTAAGCAGGAGAAAAAAAAAAAGAAGATAAGGCATGTAATTCTGCATCAACCAGCCTTCTTTAACACTGGCCACAGAAGACAGAATCAGTTGAATGAATGCATATTGCATCGTTTTGGAAAGACGCTGTGCACAGGAGGGAGGATTAGGAAGATTCCATTGTACACCCAAAAAGCTCAAGAGCAACTAGAATAAAAAAGCTGAAGCAAAGGAACACATATATTGCAAGCTGACTTCTGTATCCTGAACTAGCTATGAGAAAGTAACTGTGTTCACACACAGATGTGTGAACATTGAAAATTATGAAAACCATCTCACACCTCACAAAACGAAATACTGTACCCAGAACTCTCACGTGGTCAAAGCTGTTGGAAACGTACACTTGCTACACAAGAAGCTCCCAGACACCTTCACATCCCTGGCACACTGGCAAAGCTATGGCATGCAATCCTGTTTCTGTCAAAGGCATGCTCAGAAGGGCTCCAGAGACACCAAAGAAGATTGTTACAACCTGGCAGGGGAAGCTCAAGACCATAAAGTCTAAGGTGTCAGGACCCTAAACCTGCCAAGTCCAGCTAAGGAAGTCTCATCTGAGCACAATTTCTCATTCAAATATAAAAAATTAAGGCCCCAATGCAGTTTTATGGGACAAAGATGGTTTTAAAAAACCAAACAGAAAAGGGGGCACACATCCCATACTACCACTACTCCCCTAACCACATTCGTTTAGTCTCGGACCTCACAAGTGCTTTGGAATTAAATGGGTGCTCCTCCTGTTGAGGAGATTCCATTCACTGAGTTTGCAGAAAACGAATCCAGCAAAAGCAAAGCTGACTTTGCTCAGGACCAGTGAGTGGAGTCAACTCAGGACAGGACCTTTGTGGTACCAAGTGTGCACCAGGGAGTGGATCTGGCTGAGAGGTGTGACGTGGGCACAGTAAAGGGCAAAACCTCCAGCTCTGGGTGTCAGAGCACCATTTGATGGACTTGGCTCTGACTGCAGTGACAGGGAGCAGAAGCAACCACAGGGACTATAATTATGACAGGGCATTTCTGATGCATTGTACATTTCACCACCCTTCAGAAACCAGTGGTTCAAACTGAAAAGAAAACTTACACAACAAAGTGTTTTAAAAAATCCCCTCGATTAAACCTGAAACGGGTTCCTTGGAAGGCTGGGCTGGAAGAAAATTAGCAATTTCACGATCAACCAAAACCTTCTTTTGTTTCCCTTGTTAGGACAAATAAAATTAGATTTCTTTCTAAATCAAATTCCCTCCAAAATATTTCATGCAGTCAATTTTTTCTACAGATATAACAATTAATTAAATTGAACTACAGATTTGTTACAAAGTGAAATATTGCAGCCTTAAGGAAACTTGGGGGGTTATCAGTTTGTGTTAAAAGATAGCTGCAGTCAAAAGATATCTGCACTAAAAAAACCCAGTCAAATAAAAAACACAACCAAAAACCAAATCCCATTTGGTCTACAGTACTTTTAACTTCATGCAACAAAAGAGTTGTCATTCCTGGCTAAACAAGTGTCAAGAATGGTATTATTAGAACTGCTTTAAAAATAACAGATCTTTGAGTTTAATGACTACAACAAAATAGAAATGGGAATTAAGAAGCAAGACTATTAAAAAAAAAAAAAAAATCAGTACTAAACATTTTGTACCCAATCAGTTTGTGGATATCCACAGAGATAAGAAACAAGCCTCCCAAGACATCACAACTTTCCAGAAGAAGCCACCACTCCATTAAGCAAGTTTTGTGTAATCAAACAAGTTATCACAGGACAGAGCTGTTAATCTTATTCCCTTCTGGGAAAAACATCATAAGCAGAAATCTCTACTATCCCCACTAAACCTAAGTATTTCAAGGCTGTGTTCTAATGTTTGCTCCAACTTGCCAGAAATAAATAATAAAAAACCTATAGTAAATATGATGCGAGGCTACCAAAGTCACTGTCTTTTTTTACACCTGGATCAACTTTCCTCCATCACTTCTGACATATGTTTGCCTGTTGAGGTGACAGTCTATTAATGATCAGCTTGTTAATAAGTTCAGAAAGTCTATTTTCATGCTTCACTATTCCTTGCCATAAAGAAAAATATCTCACAATAACATGGAACCATCTCCTCTGCTACCACTTAAACTCACTACTTCTGGCAGTAACCACCACAAGCCTGGCAAATGAGTTATTTGCATTCTTCTTTGCATCAGATTTGACAGTTTCCATTTCTTTTTTGAACAACTTCAGATTTTATTGAGTCTTTCTTCAAAGTTCTGACCTTCCAGACTTTACATCACTGCTGGTATTCTGCTCTGGACTCCCCTCAGCCAGACCATGCATTTCTTGAAGCTGTGACCCAAAGCCAGACACAGTATTCAGCTACAGCCCTTCCCATGCCATGTAAAAGAAACAATTATTTCACTTATCTTTTGAGATACACTGCTGCAGAATATTAGCTACAAATGCTTCACATCCAGCTCCACTTTAACTTGTCCTCACAATTAAATAGGATGTCGTTCACAGACTATGAAGTTAGCTCAATCACTGAATACAAATGCAAGGGAAACATAATTGAGATTGAACATAAAATGTATTCCCAAAACTACAAAAGCAATGAAGTAAAAAAGCACTCACACAGTTTCAAGTTTCCAAACAAGTAGCATGTTTAATTGTAAACACTTTAGAGAAACAGATACTCTAAAGGAAAGTTGTTCTGATACTCAGCACCGCAGGTTCTCTAAATGCTACAGCAACAAAATCAACCCCACTTTTACTTCATATACCTACATGACCTTATGAGAACCCATCACTTACTTTATAATGTAAGGTTAGAGGTGCCTTTTCATTCTATCTTCACTTTATATATCTTTTCATCCATTATCCATTTTACTCTTAAATCTGTTTCATAGGATTAAGGTTTCTAAATTTGTAACTAATATTCGTGCAGGATAAATTCCAGCATTGCTGCCTAGAAAATGACCATCCAACAGCTCCGGCCCTCACTTCACAGCCTTCAAAGCAATTTCTGTCTCACAAAGAGCAGTTCAGGGCACAAAGCTCCGAGTACAGAAAATCCCATTTGAATTATTTAATATTGGTGTAAATAATCTCCAGCAACAAGAGCAGAACCTTTCCTCCCAGCTGTCACACACTCTTTACTATATCAACAACCCTGTAATGCTCTGAAAACCTTCCATCCAAACAACCTCTTGTCCCAAGAATTCCTGCTGGGGAGGAAGCCAACCTCTGTGCCTGCACACGCCAGCTCCCAGCACCAGCAACCAAACAGTGAGTGGAAGAGGAAAACATTTCTGCTAAATGCACTTGCTAAAATACCCTTTCCAAATCCTTCTGTCTCCAAAAAGTACCCATTTCCTACATCTTCTTATGACTGCATGGGCAACTACCCTCACCAACTCTGAATTTTAATACAGGTGGAAAAAAAAAGTTTAGCAATTATTATACTATTTATTAGAAGAGTCATAACACTCAGTATTAGAAGATTTTTAATAATGGCACTTGGGCTACCAAAGCAACTTTTAAGGACATAAATTCACTATTTCATTAAGAACTGGTCATGAGTTGAACAACATGGCTTAAATTTGTTTTTCAAAGCCCCAGCCCTTGAGAACTCATAAGGGACATTGATGTAGCTGTAACCAACACAGAGCACTCAATTACAATCTCAGTACAGAACATCTCCTTTACCAGAGGACTCTAACATACAACTGTGTGTAAGATGACTTCAACGTCTGTCAGAAAGTCTTCTTGTCTGTTCCCCTTTTAAAAGCAGAAACTGAGTGCAGCAGGACAGAAGGTTTGCCTTCTGGAAATCAGGACTGCATTTCCCTAAAGACTATAGGAACTGAAACCTTTTCAGGTATTGCCTTAAATAAGTAAGGTTATGCTCCTTGACAGGCTTCCACAGCAAGGTTACCTTTAAAGCCTAAATTTACCTTGTCTTGAAGCAATGAAACAAAACACTAGGACATGTACTTACATTGCAGCCATGAGTCAGTTACAAGCACTTGAGTATTTTTCTGACTTTTGTCACTTTGAACTTGCATTACACTTTAGGTTGGCTTGTTTTGGTATTAAGGATAGCTTCCATTTTAACTGTGTCAGCAGTTTTTTAGGCTTGAACTTCATTAAGGTACAAGTTTAGGTGAAGTAATAGGTGTACTTATACAGTAAACAAAACCTAATTAACTACAACTTGAGGAAGAACTAGCTAACTACAGAACAAAACCACATCAGAAAATAAAAACTCTATTATCAGCTCTGCCTTGAGACCTGTGTGTTTCAGTATTTCCAGTGTGGAAGAAGTTTGCTTTTAAATAAAACAAGACTATCCCCACACACTTCCTTAATACTTACACCCATACCAGCAACATATCAACCTCTCTGGCTGGCAGGTGCTCCACGTGCTGGACCACTTGTCTCTCTGCCTCATCAAGGAAGATATTCAGCATGGGAGCAGAAGCAGCCACACTATGTAATTTACCATTTGGAATCAAATTTAATGACGGACACAGTCTAAAACATTTCTGAAGTTCAAGTGACTTAGTGCAGTTTCACAAACTTTAGTATGAAAACTGATAAAAAAAAAAAATCTTGCCTGCTGCAACTGCTTTTCCCTCTCTTTTCTCATACTTCAGTTTAACTAAGCAGTTCCGCTGTATTGATGCTATTCTTTTGAGGGCCACAATATAAACCAGTTACTGGATTAATTCCATAGTTTTATTTTTTTTAATGGCAGAAATAACAGAGAAATTCAGAAGCTTTTTAACTTCACTTTGCTGCTAAAAGCATGCATTTGTTATAGCCTACTCTTCAGGTACTTGGGTTTCTCAACCAGCTGAGAGTTTCTCCTTACTCAGGGAAGTTCAGACTGACCTGGCGTTACTCAAGGGGTTTAATCACCATGCTGGGTAGGTGTAAAATAGATGTGTACTGCTGAGTTTTGCCTCCCTTCAACAAGTAAGTCAGGAACTCCTTAAGATGAAGGAACCAACCTCACATGTTGCAAACATCCATAGGGATGGACTCTTTCCCTCTTTCTCCTTTCTGGCCATCTACCCAGCACGAGCTCTAGCACTTCTCAAACTTCTCAACCCACTAATTCCACTATAACCCAGTACGCTATTAATAAAAAAAACGGATAAAACCCCAGTCTTTGGGGAGTCGGGAATCAAACTGGAGTCCTCTGAGAGCAGCTGACCCAAGCCAGCTGGTTTTCCCTGACGGAGGCTCTCCTCCAGAGCAGAATGGAGAGGTTCCCGGTGTGCTCGGCTTCTCACAGGCTGCTCAGGGACGAGAGGTTGCACACCAATCGCACAGACACACCGGGGAAAGCCGAGCTGAGACACTCTCCAGCGAGTACCGCTCAGAACAAAACAGCAGAGCTTCTGGCATCTGTATTTACCTCCAGAACAGACTCGAGGCATGGCATCTGGCAATTTGGTCTGGCTCGGATGCCGACAGTGCTCGAATCGGCGAAGCACCTTGTGTTGTTACCGCACAGTTTATTCCCCTTCTGAAAACATTTCAGAAGCGTTCGCGACTCACACTTCAACCCCAGCAAAACAGGTAGTGCCGCTCGCTCCCCGCGGGATTGGGAAGTTAAGTAATAAGCCCCAAAAACACAGGAAGTATGTAAGAAAGACACCGACCAGAGGCCCGACATCCTCACTGCCTCCGCGGTGCCCTGTCCGTTAGTATTTCCTAAGACGCTTTGTGCAGACACGTCCACAAAAGGCACGTCCACAAAGCGAACCGAACCCAACCTTAGGTTTAAAACGCATTTCAAGCGTTTCAAAACCATCGGGGGAAACCGATGGCAAACCTCCGCATAAAACCTTCTCCGGA